>JAGDQO010001432.1:0-33466 GCA_018342035.1 Solanum appendiculatum
ATTACCTAAAGAATGACGATTTAGCATTTCGATTTTGGTTTGAAATCCGATATGGAGTGTAAAATTTAGATACCTTGGAACTGTAAGATTGGAAGCATTGTGTGAATTCGGATATTGATTATTGTTTATGAAACAAGATTTATATATTTCGCAACTAAGTAAACTAATGCACAACGTTTTGTAATTGTTAGAGCGGGTAAGAGTCTCACATTGGTTGGGGAATGGACGGGCGTTTGTTGATATGGAATTAGGCCCCTCCCCTCAAGATCTAGCTTTTAGGTTGAGTTAGACTCATGTGCCATGTCTATACATGGTATTAGTGCCACGTCCATCCCTGTTTGGGATTCCGGTCCACGTTCTAGTTGGGCCTAGGCGTGAGGGGGTGGTGGTGTTAGAGTGGGTTAGAGTTTCACATTGGTTGGGAATAGATGGATGATTTGCTTTTATGGACTTGGGCAATCCTTCCCTTAAGAGCTAAGGGGGTTGAGTTAGGCCCAAGTGTCATATCTTTACTGCAATAAAAAATATCTAAAAATGTTCCAAAAGTTGTAGTCGAAGAAAAATTGTAATAAGCTCTAACACTAGTAACAGTATTATATAAAATTAGACCGAGAGTAGTTATTTTTGTATTTGTTTGTGTTAATTCACTCAACTGTAAACAATTCTAGTTTTAATTCAATTTTTTTGTGTGTTGTCAATCTAGTTAATTACCAAGGATGAAGGGTTGGAGTTGTATGAAGATATGGTTCTGGGAAGAGCCTTTGAGGACATGTGTGCCCAAATGTATTACAGGGGGAAAATGTTCGGTTTTGTGCATTTGTACAATGGCCAAGAGGCAGTCTCTACTGGGTTCATTAGGCTACTGAAGAAGGAGGATTCTGTGGTTAGCACTTATCGTGATCACGTCCATGCATTGAGTAAAGGGGTTCCAGCACGTCAAGTGATGAGTGAGCTCTTTGGGAAGACCACTGGCTGTTGCAGAGGCCAGGGTGGCTCCATGCACATGTTCTCTAAAGAGCACAACGTTCTTGGTGGTTTCGCTTTCATTGGTGAGGGTATCCCTGTGGCAACAGGTGCCGCCTTCACTAGCAAGTATAGAAGGGAGGTCATGAAAGAGGTAGATTGTGATCATGTAACTATGGCCTTCTTTGGTGATGGAACTTGTAACAATGGCCAGTTCTTTGAGTGTTTGAACATGGCTGCTCTGTGGAAATTGCCCATTATATTTGTTGTTGAGAACAATCTGTGGGCAATTGGCATGTCTCACTTGAGATCTACTTCAGATCCTGAAATTTGGAAGAAAGGTCCCGCCTTCGGGATGCCTGGGGTTCACGTTGATGGCATGGATGTGTTGAAGGTGAGGGAGGTAGCAAAGGAAGTTGTTGCCAGAGCTAGGAGGGGCGATGGTCCCACTCTGGTTGAGTGTGAGACTTACCGGTTTAGAGGACACTCTTTGGCCGATCCAGATGAGCTTCGTGACCCTGGTGAGAATTCCAATCCCCTGCTGTCTCTATTTTACTTATTTTATATTTCCCTAATCCAGTCAGCTTTATTTCTTTTTAGTACTGCTGCGACTGGTATTAGTAGTTCCAGACTCTGGCTTTAGCATATGTTTTCAACTTGTTGAATGTACCAACCGTTACGTACTCTTTATATGCTATTAGTCTATCTCGTAAAACTCAGGTAGCTTTTCTGTAGGCTTTGTTAAATGTGGTTTCATTACACTTTGACCCTTTTCATGGAATAGGAACAACTAGTTTGGAGTTGATGCTTTGCTTTATCCTGTTGTTGTTGTTGTGCTGTTTGTAGTAAGAAATAGTGAATAACATGATATCTGCATTTTGATCTATCAGAAAGTGACAAATTGGTTGAAGACTATGGAAATTGTAATGCTTAAGAAATGTGAGAAAATCTGTTATTACATTGGTAAAGTGTGTGCAATGAACATTTTTTCGCCCTTTGATCTTTATTGCTTCCATTAAGACTAAATATTTAAGTATGAGCATCTGAGGGTCACCCCGTATTTGTATACTGCAGATGGAGTACATAGATTATAGACACCATAAGAATACTATGCACAACAAAATTGATCTCGTCGTGAAAACTCCAGTTTTGAAATGCTTTAAAACTTCATGACAGCTCATAAGATAATTAGCCTCTGAAATCTGTCATTTTTATTGTTGTATTATTAACCAATGATTTCTCTTATTTGACCCTAATCTGTTCATCTTGGCAGCTGAAAAGAACCATTATGCTGCACGAGATCCTATCAGTGCCTTGAAGAAGTATATGTTTGAGAACAATCTGGCAAGTGAAGCAGAGTTGAAGGCCATTGACAAGAAGATTGATGAACTGGTTGAAGAAGCTGTCGAGTTTGCCGATGAAAGCCCTCATCCTGTTCGTAGCCAGCTGCTAGAGAACGTGTTTGCTGATCCAAAGGGCTTTGGAATTGGGCCTGATGGAAGGTACAGATGTGAAGATCCCAAGTTCACTGAAGGCACTGCTCATGTCTAGGTCTCAAGGCGCATTCAGTAATCAATGATATCAGGTTTTCAGTTACTGAATTAGTGATTGCCAATTATACTTCTATAAAGGTCTTGAAGTCCTTCATATTAGGAAGTTTGGTACAAAGGTACTTTATTATTTCAATTTAGGTCAGAGTTTTGTCGTTTGTTTTTACTTTCACATTGCTTTCAAGTTGTACTATATTATGAGCAACAAAATCTGAAAGGCCTTGCTTTCATCTCTTGCACTTTCATTGCTTGTGTATATCTAGTTTCCTGGTATACTGTCTTGACCATTTGTGTAGTTTCTTTCAGCTTCTTTGCTGGCCCGTAACTTAGTTCAAAGTGATGTTGATTCATTTAAAACACACAATCTCTTATTTGGAAAAGCCAAATGTATGGTTATAATAATGTTTTGGCATCCCGTGGCATAGTGGTCAATGAAGTGGGTTGAGATCCAAGACTGGTTCAAATCCTAGCAGAGACAAAAAATGATTTCTTCCCATTTGTAGTAACCTTGGTGGATAGATTTACCTGGTACCTATTGCTAGTGGGAGTTGACACGCAAGCTTGGCCTAGACACCACAGTTATATAAAAAAAGAAGATAATATTTTGAATAACTATTAATATGCAGATTGATACCATTACTTTGTGGCTTGGTTTGTTTACATTAAAGAACTAGCGGATGCTACTATATCAGAAATGCCATCTGATACTTAAACCTCACACCTCGATTATTTCACTGGGTACCTGCTGTCTCCCACCAGCTATATCTAACCAATTGAGTTTCAGCCTGTGTTGCCTCTCTCTTAAAAAATGTTCTCAAGGACCTCTTGAGGGTTGTAGGGCGCTTGTTCGGCCACGTCAGGATGCTTAAAAAGTAGGCTTTTATAAAGCCACATTTTGGTTGTTGTCGTATCTGTAAGTTCCTACTCTCATAGTCCGATTTTAGGTTATATTCGTTTTAAGCTACCGGAAGACACTGCCCACCAAGATGGGGAAAAGATCACCTAATGGTTTTATCTTTACTGGATTTGAACCCCTGGTTTTCACCTGCATCATTACCCTGACAGCAATAGCAAGATCGTTAATGTCTTCATTAGGCGGAATAGAGATGCTTAGGGGGGTTCCTTGAGAAGACTAAGGTGCTGGATGGCCTGATATTTACCCAGAAGCTTGGATGACTACTCATTCATCAAGCCTTTTGTGAATCGACATCTTGAGCTGATTTTGACAGGTTACAGTAATTCAAAGAAAAATGTCAATTGGCCATAAAAAAGTATCTCACACAATCATATGAAAAACTTGAAAATATCATGTTTTTATTGTGTACTCACAGCTCCTCAGGTGTTGATCTCTTCTTCCAATGATTAGATGTAGACGAAATGATACTCGTCGTAACCTGAGAAATATTTTGTTCTGTCAGTGAGTGTAATTATGTATATCAACCCTAGCAAGCATAGCAGTGCCTCCAAATTCACAAGTTGCTCCAGACTATTTGGTCTTCTGCTAGTAGCTATTGAAAGCATAAGAAGCATGAGAAAGTAGTGTATCTGGTTGAAAGCACACTCCGTTATGTTGTCTGGCCTCCCAGCCAGCCCCAGAACCGCATGCATAGTGAAGTAAGACTTCTGGTACCGTTCTTTGCTACATACCAAACATCATTCTCTGGTTTCTTGTAAGGCTGTACTGTTGGTGGCGATGGATGAGTCATCAGTGGAGTAGGTGCATAGTGTGGTGGAGTGGAAGAAAAAGGTAGTGGCACAGTTTGGTGGATAGTTTGCTGGAGTTTTAGATTCAGTTAGCTGTAACTATAAATGCTTTTATAATCCTTAACAATGGGTACTACTATCTACATTGTTGACAAGAACAAAAGAAAGCGATATTAACATAACAAAGTTTTAACTTATATACACTGATGGTATAAAAGATTTTACGCTGTTAGTATAGTTTAACCAGTTATAGCAGGTACTTGGTGCTCTATTTTTTCATGCAATCATATTGGGCTTGATGTTACATGTTGTTTTAGGTCAGCTTAACCTCAGCACAATGATAACTTTAATCTCATGATATGCTGACTTACCACATAGACCAAAGAGGATTGAGTCATTGAGACTAGCAGTAGAATGCAGATAGTGTTGTTTCTTGAATTCATTATTATCAGGATTTGAAATTTATGGGTTCCTAAAACGATCTCAAGTTAATTATACAATAGTAACTGAGTTCACAATCAAACTCGTATAATATTCACTAGCTCCGCCTTTGCGACACTGCTTATTGTAGGAACGCCAATGGCATTGAACCTGGTCCTTGTCTCTCTCAAGATTGAAATATTAATTTCACGCAGCAGTTCCTACTTGACTATGGCGAACACCAACAATCAGGGGCGGTGCTAGAGTATAGAAACAGGTTCAGCAGAACCCTATAATTTTGGTTCAAACTTTGTATTTGTCTTAAGAAAATTAACTTAATTATGTACAGATTATAAATTTAGAACAAACTAAAATTTCGAACCCATAAACTTCAAGTCTTGGCTCCGCCTCTGCGGCAACACTGCTTTGTTGTGTGAATAACCAGAAAAATAGAAACAAAATGATCAAGCTTGGAGATAAGGAATGGAAGTCTAATTTTACTGTAAGAAGCAGTCAAAGTAGATGGCTTTTCAATTTACTTCCAACAACCATTCATTAAAGAAGAAAAGAAAAAGTTTATCTCTTTTCTTGGAAGCTCATTGGTATGTGAAAGGAAATATACACTTAGAATAATTGTAGATTTTCTTTAAAAAATTTCTGACTATTCAAGTCAGTAAGTGTAAAACCAGAACAAGAGCTGACTTTGGACCAATACTATGGGTTCTGAACCATACTATTTTGTTTACTGAGTTCTGGCTAAAATATTTTGAATGTCATCTTAGTTATATACCTAATCTAATACGTGTATCATAATTTAATCCAGTCTTTTTTTGACTAAGTTAAGGAAAGAGAAACTTTAGTCTGTTATTTTATTTCCATTATAAGGTTAGGTACACGGATTGTGGAAATATGATGGAAATAATATATGTAAAAGAAAGACCTTTGCACTTTCTGTTTTTTTAAATTGTGACAATTCATCCATTTTCATACTGAGAGATATTCTGTCTTCTCCTCTGTGCAGAAACTCCCTAATATGGCTTATGCTGCTATTACTTGTCTAATGAGAACCATACGCCAATCAATGCAACTTACTGGATGTTATTATTTGCAACCGTTCTATGAAAAGCTCGAATCTTATTTGCAACCGTTCTATGAAAAGCTCGAATCTTTGAGAGATATTCTGGAGAAAGAATGGAAAGCAACAGACGATCTCGAGGCATTAGCAAGCTTGGAAGCTGAAATTACAGAGGTAGCATATAGCGCAGAGGATATGGTTGACTCGAAATCAAGAGATGTTCTGTTTACACAAAAGGCAAAGAATCAAAGTAGAGCTTTCTGGGAACTCTGTTGTTCCTTGGAACAAAAGGTAGAACGCATTGATTCCCTCATGATGCAGTGGTTGGCAATATGGAACTGGTACAGTAAAATCAAAGATTTGAAAGCACAAAAGTTTTCTCTAGCAGCCAGTATACCTGAACATGATGTAGAGCAGCCTGAGAATATAATGGTTGGCTATGAAACTGAATTCGAGATGATGCTGGATCAAGTTGCTGGAGGAGAAAGGGAACTAGAAGTTGTCTCAATTGTAGGTATGGGAGGCATTGGCAAGACAACTTTAGCTACAAAACTCTATAGTGATCCACACATTATGTCTCACTTTGACATTCTTGCAAAAGCTACTGTTTCGCAAGAGCACTGCGTGAGAAATGTACTCCTAGCCCTTCTTTCTTCGACAAGGGAGGAGCCTGATGATCAACTAGCAGACCAGCTGCAAAAGCTTCTAAAAGGCAAGAGATACTTGGTAGTCATTGATGACATATGGACTACAGGAGCTTGGGATGATATAAGACAATGTTTCCCAGACTGTAATAATGGAAGCCGAATACTCTTGACTACTCGGAATGTGGAAGTGGCTGGATATGCTAGCTTAGGTAAACGTCCTTATTACATGCGCGTCATGGATTTTGATGAAAGTTGGAGTTTGTTGTACGAAAAGGTCTTTGCGAAAGACTCTTTTCCCTCTGAATTTGTGCAACTTGGTAAACAAATTGCATTAAAATGTGGAGGATTGCCTCTAGCAATTATTGTAATCGCGGGTCTTCTCTCCAAAACCGGCAAAACATTGGATGAGTGGCGAAGTATTGCCGAGAATGTAAGTTCAGTGGTAAGCACAGATCTTGAAGCCCAATGCATGAGAGTTTTGGCTTTGAGTTACCATCACTTGCCTTCTCACCTAAAACCGTGCTTTCTATATTTTGCAATTTTCCCAGAGGATAGCCTGATTTCTGTCAATAAACTTTTGGAGTTATGGGTTGTAGAGGGATTTTTGAACGTAGAAGAGATGGAAAATATAGAAGAAGTGGCAGAAAAATGTTTAACAGATCTTGTAGATAGAAGTTTAATTTCCATCAATCATTCGATATTTGATGGAAAAAAAGTGAGTTGTGGAATGCACGATGTGACCCGTGAACTCTGCTTGAGGGAAGCTCGAAACGTGAATTTTGTGAATGTTCTCAGAGGAACGAGTAATCAAAATCCATGTACACAATCCATGCAGTGTTCCTGTACAAGTCGAGGTCGGATCAGTATCCATAATGAGGAAGAATTGGCTTGGTATCGTAACAGTGAGCCTCATTCTATTATCATGTTTGGAAAATACCAGTGCTTTGAACCAGAGTTGCCTTTCAAGCTATTAAGAGTACTAGATCTTTCTTCAATTTGCTGTCCAACTTTTCCCAGTGGAATACTTTCTTTAATTCACCTGAGATACCTGTCTTTGGTTTTTTATCATCACGTAGAGAAGTATCTAGGATCCGACGAAGAGGTTCCCTCATCAATAATAGAAATTCCTCCATTGATATCAAGCCTATGTTATATGGAAACTTTTATACTTGGCTTTTCATTTTTCTCTCCTAAATCTGCTTTGATATTACCATCGGAAATTTTGATGATGCTGCAGTTGAGGCACCTCCGTTTGACCTGGAATTACTTGCACTATCATGGAATTACAGAGAAAAGTTTGGTTTTGAAAAATTTGCGTTGTCTCTCTGGATTAAATCCTAGGTACTGTACTGGGTCTTTCTTTAGACTATTTCCCAATTTGAAGGAGTTGCAAATATATGGCTTCTTTGAAGACTTTTGTAGTCTCAAAGACCTGCATGATTTTCGCTACTTAGATCAGCTCGAAGAATTGGAATTTCATTTTGGAAATCCTATGAGTTTTGAGAGGAAAATTGCAGCGTCCCCTTTCCTCCTACCTCCTCCATGTGCTTTTCCACAAAGTCTTAAGAATTTAGCTTTTACCGGACATTTCTTCTTGCCATTGAAGGATTTGAGCATTGTTGGTAAATTACCCAAACTCGAATCCCTTAAGCTGGCGTGTCATGCCTTCATAGGCGACGAGTGGGAAGTAGCTGAGGAAGGGTTTCCTTGCTTGAAGTTCTTGCTACTGAAATTTTTACTCTTCCGACACTGGAGAGCCAGTAGTGATCACTTTCCCTGCCTTGAACGACTGATTCTTGATAATTGCTGCAATTTGGACTCAATCCCCAAAGATTTTGCAGATATAACCACACTTGCTCTAATTGATATAACCAGCTGTGAACAATCTGTTGTGAAATCCGCCAAGCAAATTCGACAGGACATTGAAGACAACTATGGAGGTTCTATTGAGGTCCATATCCGTGATACTTCGTAAGACATCTTCTTCCTTGATTTACTTCTTATAATTGATTCTTGTATTTGTTCTTCCAAATTATATATGCTAAGGCTAATGCTTGTTTGATCAAGAATATTTTTGGGAAGTGTAACATTTCAGTTTTCATCTTTTGTGGCTAGCTCTTCTGACGATGATTTTGATGATGATGATCTTGATGATGATTTTGATGACGATGATGAAGTATCTGCCCCTGAATTGATGACCTCTGAAAGAAATGTCGATTCAGAAGTCAACCATGGATTGTTTTGTACTGTTTCCTCTTCTTTTAAAAGACTTCGTATAAATTAACCTTCTCCTATTTTATGTACAAAATGTATGCACCAGAACAGGATCGTGTGTGCAATTTTCCATGAATTTTTGTTTAGTGTTTTCTGCAAATTTCTTTTGCTACTGTACAGAAACTTTGAAAGACCACTAAATAGCACATGATTGTTCTTTTACATGTTGTTACTTATCTCATAAACAAAGGATGCATGAATACATCTTTTGGCATCCAAGGGTATGGCCTAGTTAATGAAGTTGGTTGAGAATCACGACTAGTTCAAATCCTAGCGAAGACAACAACCAAAAAAAAAAAAACACTAGGTGATTTCTTCCCATTTGTTCTAACCTTGGTGGATAGATTTACCTGGTACTCATTGCTGGTGGGAGACAACAGTTGTCTCGCGAAATTAGTTGAGGTGCGCGCAAGTTTGGCATGGACACCAAGGTTATCCAAAAAAATAAAAGATCTTGTGAATAATTGTTATGCAGATTGATACCATTACTTGGTGGCTTGGTTAGTATTGTTTACATTAAAGAACTAACAGATGGTACTCTATCAGAAATGCCATCTGATACTAAACCTCAGTCCTCGATTATTTCACCGGGTACGTACTGTCTCCCACCAGCTATATCTAACCAATTGAGTTCCAGCCTGTGGCGCCTCTCACTTAAAAAAGTCCTCGAGGACCTCTTGAGGGTTGCAGGGCGCTTGTTCGGCCATGTCAGGATGCTTAAAAAGTAGGTTTTATAAAGCCACAGACATTCCGGTGGTTGTTCACGTATCTGTAAGTCCCTACTCTCATAGTTCGATTTTCAGTTATATTCGTTTTGAGCTACCGGAAAACTCTGTCCACCAAGATGGAAAAAGATCACCTTATGATTTTTGTCTTTACTAGATTTGAGCCCTGGTTTCCTATGTTTTTCACTTGCTTCATTAACTGCTAGGCCATACCCTGACTGCATTAGCTAGATCATTAATGTCGTAATTAAGTGGAATAGAGAAGGCTAAGGTGCTTGGATGGCCTGATATCGACCCAGAAGCGAGCTGGGATGACTGCTCATCCATCAATCCTCATAGAATTTCTGGATCTTGAGCTGATTTTGACAAGTTACATTTGATTCCATCAGTAAATCAAAGAAAAATGACATTGTCCATGAAAGAAGTCATAGTTCTAAGTATATATACATCTTGTTGAAAGCACACTCCATTGTATTGTATGGCCTTACAGCCAGCCCCAGAACCGCCTGCATAGTGAAGTAAGACATCTGGTACTGTTGGCTTTGCTAAACACCAAACATCATTATCTGGTTTCTTGTAAGAAGGTGTTGGTGGTGATGGATGAGTCATCGGTGGCGCAGAAGCAGTCAAAGAAGATGGCTTTTCAATTTTGTTTGTTGAAAGAGACTTCAATTTACTTCCAACAACCATTCATTGAAGAAGAAAGAAAAACCAACGCCAAAAAAGAAACAACAGACGCGTGGAACTATCACCACCACTTCATAACCATCAAATATATTCACATAAAATGGGACAGAGGGAGTGCAAAAATGAAAAAGAATGGCATATGGCTTACACTGCTATTACTAATTGTCTTCTGAGAACCATACACCAATCAATGCAACTTACTGGATGTGATTTGCAACCGTTCTATGAAAAGCTCAAATCTTTGAGAGTTATTATGGAGAAACCATGGAAAGCAACAGACGATCTTGAGGCATTAACAAGCTTGGAAGCTGAAATCGCAGAGGTAACATATAGCGCAGAGGATATGGTTGACTCAACATCAAGAAATGTTCTTTTAGCACAAAATTTGGAAGAAAGAAGCAGAGCTATGTGGGAGCTCTTTTTCATCTTGGAACAAGCGGTAGAATGCATTGATTCCACCATGAAACAGTGGATGGCAGCACGGGATATGTGCAACTATATGAAAGGTCTAAAAGTACAAACTTACTCTTCTTGCCAGTTTACCTGAACATGCAGAAGAGAAGCCCGAGAATATAATGGTTGGCAGAAAAAGTTTGGTTCTAAAAGAATTGCATTGTCTCTCTTATTGGAGTCCTAGGTATTGTACTGTGTCTTTCTTTAGACTGTTTCCCAATCTAAAGAAGGTTCAATTAAGTGCGGTAATTGAAGACTTTCATTGTCACAAGGGCGTGTATGATTTTCGCTACTTAGATCAGCTTGAGGAATTGGAATTTCATCTGGAGTGCAATACATCTTCAGTCTCTACTCCACAATATCCTCTGAGGTTTCAGAAGAAAATGCCAGGGCCACCTCCTGCATATTTAGTTCCACATTTGCTCTTACCTCCTCCAGATGCTTTTCCACAAAACCTTAAGAATCTAGATTTGACCGGACCTTTTTTCTTGCCATGGAAGGATCTGAGCATTGTCGGTAAATTACCCAAACTTGAGTCCCTTAAACTATCACATTTTGCCTGCACAGGTGAGGAGTGGGAAGTAGCTGAGGAAGGCTTTCCTAGCTTGAAGCTCTTGCTAACGTCTTTTTTTGGAAATTCCGTATTGGAGAGCTAGTAGTGATCACTTTCCGTGCCTTGAACGACTATTTCTTGATGATTGCTGGAATTTGGACTCAATCCATTAAGAATTTGCAGATATAACCACACTTGCTCTAATTGATATAAGCAACTATCTAGACTCTGTTGGGAATTCCTCCAAGCAGATTCAACAGGTTCAAGAAAACTATAGAGGTTCTATTGAGTTTCATATTTGCGATACTTTGTAAGACATCTTCTTCCTTGATTTACTTCTTATAATTGTTGCTTGTATTTGTTCTTCCAAATTATATAGGCTGTGGTTTGTTTGGTGAAGAATATTTTACTCTATTTTGATTAGAGGACTGTTACCATTAGCTAAAGTTGATCTGCAACAACATATAACTCTTCATAGCATGCTCGATGCAGTAACCTAGATAATAGAATATAACCTGTTTTAATAAGTTAATTACACCGATAGTGTAAAAGTTCTTTATGCAGTCATTGTGTATGATTTAAATCCTTTAAATATTGTGTAACTTGTTATTACTTGCATGCTCATTCTTGATATGTTCTTCTCTTGTTCGTTAATTTTGGCAAGTGTAGCATTTTCATTTTTTCATCTTTTGTGGCTGTCTTTTTCTGTAGGGTAAAAAAAAGAGATGATGATGATGATGATGATGATGATGATGCGGATTATGATGATGATGGCTACGACGACGACAACAACCTCTGAAAGAAATGTCAATCCAAAAGTTACTGTGAGTTGTTTTGTTCCTTTTCCTTTAAAAATTCTAGTATAGCATAGCATATGTACATCTTCTTACTTATCTCATTAAAACAGGATGCATGAATACACATAACAACAATCAGATGAAACGATGCCTTACAGGCCTAACTGATACATACGTAATATGCTTGGTGGAAATTTCACAACAGATTTCAGATAGGACTTGTTGAAATTCGTAAACTATCAAATTCAGAGTTCTGCTTCTTATGCCTGCTATAACTTCCCTATGAGCAATCAATGCAATTTCCTGGACTTAATTAGCAAGCGTTAAACGGAAAGATTTACAGAACTCCTGCACAAGCTTAGAAGCTGAAATCCACGATGGCAATGGTAAACAGGAACAACAATAAATCTATGGGTTCTGAACCATACTCTTTTGTTTACTGAGTTCTGGCTAAATTATTTATATGTATTAAGTGAATTTTTTGTTACAAATACAGAGTTTGGATCAAGGCTATTGAGTTTTGCCGAATCCATAACTTATACAGGGGTGGCATTACTCAAAAAGATCGTTGGCCTAACGCCCTCGCTTTAGTGGCACATTCATGAAGACCATTAGGCACAAAATGGCATCTTAGTTATGTACCTAATATAATACGCGTATCATAATTTAATCCTGTCTTTTTCTGACTAGCTTTAAGAAAAAGAGAAACTTGGGGATCTTATTTTATTTCCTTTATAAGGTTAGTGGACACTTTAGAAAAAGAGAGCACTTTAGGTACACGGATTGAGGAAATGTGATGGAAAAAATATATATAAAAGAAAGACCTTTGCTCTTTCTGTTTTTTTTAAATTGTGACAATTGATCATTTTCATACTGAGAGATATTCTGCCTTCTTCTCTGTGCAGAAAATCCATATTTTGATCAGACAAATAAGAGAGAAATTAAGAGATATGGCTTATGCTGCTATTACTTGTCTTTTGAGAGCCATACACCAATCAATGCAACTTACTGGATGTTGCTCCCAAATGCACACGGTACGTGGTCGCAGAAGTAATAAATGACTCTTTTAGAACCGGGTTATCGTACCCAAGGGACTTATGATCAATGTATATCAATTCAATTAAGTCTATAATTTAAAGAACGTATTAATGATATGATTTTGATTACTACTACTACTAAGAACAATTTAAATAATAAACTAACTGACAAGGATAACGATAATTTCGGTGTTTTAATCAATTAAGGGACAATTCCAAGGCTGCAGCATGCTTTGGGTTTCATGTATCACATCTCATGCAAAGAATCAATTTTAGTTATCACATTACTGATTTACAGGGTTAATATTATGATCATGATCTCTCGACCTCTAATCGCCTACTCCAACTAGCTGTCTAACTACATCGTTGAGCGGGGATAGGCAGTCCTAATTGGCGAGCATTTATATTTCATCTTGTTTCGTAACCAAGCTAGGTGTTCGTCCGGGCGTCACTCCTAAACACGAATCTAATCAAAGTTAGAACAAGCTCTTTACATTCTCTGGTCTATCTATCTCTTCATCTCTCGAGTCCAAGAATAGACAATAG
Organism: Solanum appendiculatum; assembly: GCA_018342035.1. Taxonomy (NCBI): domain Eukaryota; kingdom Viridiplantae; phylum Streptophyta; class Magnoliopsida; order Solanales; family Solanaceae; genus Solanum; species Solanum appendiculatum. Next base: position 13,432 of record JAGDQO010001432.1, read on the forward strand.
ATTTATTTCTATGGTGGCCTAGCATGAAATACTAAAACAAGAATGTAAAAGTAATGTATATGATAACCAATAATCAATTCAAAGCAATTCGATGTTTCAACAATAACCCGTAGCTACAGCCCTAGAACAAGGGCGTTTAGCCACTCATAATATTCATAAACTCAAAAATAATAAGTTTCATAAAATTCAAACCTAAAGAAGAAGTAGAGAATTGAAACCACAGATGAATTGTAATCCCTTGCTCTTGCACACCAAATAAAATAGCTCCCTAAATAATTATTTCTATGGACTATTTATAGATGTAGAAAACCCTGAATAAAATAATTGAGTCCAAAATAAATTAGGAATCCAAAACCAAAAGGAATTAAAATTCCTTGTTGAACATTGCACCGCCTCAATTTTGTTTGCTGATGCGTGTCTTCAATTTTAAGTTCCTTCGCACGATGCCACGTGGCAATAAGGCTGATATCAATTGGCTTTCATCAACTTCTGCGCAATTTGCATACATATATATATAAATATTAATATAATATTCAATTTAGTCTATTAACTTGCCTGCTTGATTTTCCTTCTATAATTTTCCATTTTTAATTCGTTTTACCTCCAAACTTCTTCATCTTCCCACCAATTTAATCTTACAAATAAAATACACTATTTAGCACAATCCATAAAATCCATGCTCAAAAAGGACAAATATAAATAATAAATAGGAGGCAATTAATGATAAGCATATATATTTTTGGCCACACATCACTGGACGTGATTTGCAACCGTTCTATGAAAAGCTCGAATCTTTGAGAGCTATTCTGGAGAAACCATGGAAAGCAACAGATGATATCGACGCATTAACAAGCTTGGAAGATGAAATCGCACAGGTAGCATACAGCGCAGAGGATATGGTTGCCTCAAAATCAAAAAAATGTTCTTTTTGCACAGAAGGCAAAGAATCAAAGTAGAGCTTTCCGGGAACTCTGTTGTTCCTTGGAACAAGAGGTAGAACGCATTGATTCCCTCATGATGCAGTGGTTGGCAATATGGAACTGGTACAGTAAAATCAAAGATTCGAAAGCACAAAAGATTTCTCGAGCAGCCAGTATACCTGAACATGCTTTAGAGCAGCCCGAGAATATAATGGTTGGCTATGAAACTGAATTCGAGATGATGCTGGATCAACTTGCTGGAGGAGAAAGGGAAGTAGAAGTTGTCTCAATTGTAGGTATGGGAGGCATTGGCAAAACAACTTTGGCTACAGAACTCTATTGCGATCCACACATTATGTCTCACTTTGACATTCTTGCAAAAGCTACTGTTTCGCAAGAGCACTGCATGAGAAATATACTCCTTGCCTTTCTTTCTTCGGCAAGTGAGGCACCTGATGATCAACTAGCAGACCGACTGCAAAAGCTTCTAAAAGGCGGCAGATACTTGGTATTCATTGATGACATATGAACTACAGGAGCTTGGGATGATATAAGACGATGTTTCCCAGACTGTAATAATGGAAGTCGAATACTCTTGACTACTCGGAATGTGGAAGTGGCTGGATATGCTAGCTTAGGTAAACGTCCTTATTACATGCGCGTCATGGATTTTGATGAAAGTTGGAGTTTGTTGTACGAAAAGGTCTTTGCGAAAGACTCTTTTCCCTCTGAATTTGAGCAACTTGGTAAGCAAATTGCATTAAAATGTGGAGGATTGCCTCTAGCAATTATTGTAATCGCGGATCTTCTCTCCAAAACCGGCAAAACATTGGATGAGTGGCGAAGTATTGCCGATAATGTAAGTTCAGTGGTAGGCACAGATCTTGAAGATAATGCATGAGAGTGTTGACTTTGAGTTACCATCACTTGCCTTCTCACCTAAAACCGTGCTTTCTATATTTTGCAATTTTCCCAGAGGATAAACAGATTTTTGTCGTGAAGTTATGGGTTGCTGAGGGATTTTTGAAGGTTGAAGAGATGGAAAATATAGAAGAAGTGGAAGAAAAATGTTTAACAGATCTTGCAGATAGAAGTTTAATTTCCATCAGTCATTCTATATTTGATGGAAAAAAAGTGAGTTGTAGAATGCACGATGTGACCCGTGAACTCTGCTTGAGGGAAGCTCGAAACGTAAATTTTGTGAATGTTCTCAGAGGAACGAGTGATCAAAATCCATGTACACAATCCATGCAGTGTTCCTGTACAAGTCGAGGTCGGATCAGGATCAGTATCCGTAATAAGGAAGAATTGGCCAGGTATCGTAACAGTGAACCTCATTCTATTATCGTGTTTGGCAGATACCAACGCTTTGAGACGGAGTTGCCTTTCAAGCTAGTAAGAGTACTAGATCTTGCTACATTTAGCTGTCCAACTTTTCCCAGTGGAATACTGTCTTTATTAACTCACTTGAGATACCTAGGTTTGTCTATTCATAGACGCATAGAGCAGTATCTAGGATCCGAAGAGACTCCCTCATCAATAATAGACATTCCTCCATCGATATCAAGCCTGTGTTATTTGCAAAGTTTTATACTTGTTTCTCTTTCTGCTACTGCTTTGATATTACCATCGGAAATTTTGATGATGCCGCAGTTGATGCTCCTTCGTTTGGGCTGTCATTACTTGAACTATTCAGAGCGTACAGAGAAAAGTTTGGTTTTAAAAAAATTGGGAGGTCTCTTTGGATTGAATCCTAGGTACTGCACTGGGTCTTTCTTTAGACTAGTATTTCCCAATTTGAAGGAGTTGCAAATAGGTGGCTTCTTTGAAGACTTTTGTAGTCACAAAGACCTACATGGTTTTCACTACTTAGATCAGCTTGAAGAATTGGAATTTTGTGTTGAAAATCCTATGAATATTCATAGGAAAATTGTAGTGTCACCTTTGCTCCTACCTCCTCCATGTGCTTTTCCACAAAGTTTTAAGTACTTAGATTTTACCGGACATTTCTTCTTGCCATTCAAGGATTTGAGCATTGTTGGTAAATTACCCAAACTCGAGCCCCTTAAGCTGGAACATGATGCCTTCATAGGCGACGAGTGGGAAGTAACTGAGGAAGGGTTTCCTCGTTTGAGGTTCTTGGTACTGAAATCTTTACATATCCGGCACTGGATAGCCAGTAGTGATCACTTTCCCTGCCTTGAACGACTGATTCTCTATGATTGCTACAAATTGGATTCAATCCCCCAAGATTTTGCAGATATAACCATGCTTGCTCTAATTTGTATAAGCAAATGTGCACAATCTGTTGTGAAATCCGCCAAGCAAATTCAACAGGACATTGAAGACAACTATGGAGGTTCTATTGAGGTCCATTTCCGTGATATTTACTAAGACATCTTTTTCCTTGACTTACTTCTTATAATTGTTTCTTGTATTTGTGCTTCCAAATTATATTCGAGTGTTTCATTCTCTTCTTATTTGTTTTTGAAATAAATAGTCTTACATCAGATTCATAGTTTGTTGCTTTAGTAGCCATAATTAACAAGTAGACATGCCCAATAAGAGTTGAAGTTATGGGCAGTGATGTACATTTTTTTTATCATTAGGTAAAGTTGATCTGCAACAACATATAACTAACTCTTCATAGCTAGATCGATACAATAACCTCCTTTAATAAGTTAAATTACACCGATAGTGTAAAAGTTCTTTCTGCAGTCGTTGTGTATGATTTAAATCCTTCCAATATTGTATAACTTGTTATTACTTGCATGCTCATTCTTGATATGTTTTTCTCTTGTTCCTTAATTTTGGCAAGTGTAACATTTTCATTTTTCATCTTTTGTGGCTAGCTTTTATGATGATGATTTTGACTATGATGATGATTTCGATGATGATTTTGATGATTTCGATGATGATGAAAAGGACAATGTTATTGGTTAACAACTACATATTTTCTGTGTGACTGTATAATTTACCTTTATTGTTCTTGTATTAATTTTTTCATATTAATTGTCGAGTTATATGATTATTATTTTGTAAAGCAAAATGGTCAAATTTTTAATATATGAGAACAATTCAAAATGTCTATTATATCAAGCCATTTCATTATTTTTTTTAAGGAAATGAGATCTCTTGCTCACTTACAATTTGAATAGAATAAGATACCTTTTTCAGGTCTTTTATGTGTAAAAATGAAGATCTTTTGTGGCCCGCTAACCGCTTTTTCTGCAGCAATAGTGCTTTGTTGTGTGAATGCAGAAAATAGGATAACAAATGAATGAAAGTCTACATTCTTTTAATTTCCCCCAAATTTTGGTCTGCTCACTATTCAATTTACTTTCAACAACCATTCATTGAAGAAAATCAATGTCGGAGACAAACTAAAAAGAAGATCTTGAAAATGGAAAAAGTTAAAGCCATTTTTTGGATGCTTTTTGTTTGCTGTGTTGTCAAGTTGTCTCAATAAAGACAAAAAAGACGCGCGAAACTATCATCACCACTTCAGTTGTTTTACATATAATGGGACGGAGGGAATACAAAAGCAAAACAAGAAAGAACATTATCATGTTTCACATGGGTTTTTTGCTGTTTCTGAGGTTGTTAAGGACAAGAAGCTCAATACAGACTCCTCACTCTCCAATCTGGTACTTGCATTTTTTGATTTTTTTCTTAAAAGAAGTTTCTTTTTGATAATCGTGTTGTCCGGGCCAGCTTGCGTGCTCCTAGACAGATGGGAAGAAATCACAATTGATGTTTCTTTTGGTCTTATGAGTTGTTTTTTACAATTGGGTTATGCTTGTTTAAATCATTGGTGTTTTGAAGTGAATTTCTGTTGATTTAGTGCTTATATCATGTTTTACCAAAAGTATGACGATTTAGCATTTCAATTTTGGTGTGAATTCTGATATGGAGCATAAAATTTACATACTTTGAATCTGTAAGATTAGAAGCATTGTGTGAATTTGGATGTTGATTAAGTTTTGTTTTTTAAAACAAGATTTATATATTTCGCAACTAAGTAAACTAATGCACAACGTTTTGTAATTGTTAGAGCGGGTAAGAGTCTCACATTGGTTGGGGAATGGACGGGCGTTTGTTGATATGGAATTGGGCAACCCTCCCCTCAAGATCTAGCTTTTAGGTTGAGTTAGACTCATGTGCCATGTCTATACACGGTATTAGTGCCACGTCCATCCCTGTTTGGGATTCCGGTCCACGTTCTAGTTGGGCCTAGGCGTGAGGGGGTGGTGGTGTTAGAGTGGGTTAGAGTTTCACATTGGTTGGGAATAGATGGATGATTTGCTTTTATGGACTTGGGCAATCCTTCCCTTAAGAGCTAAGGCTATGGGGTTGAGTTAGGCCCAAGTGTCTGCAATAAAAAATATCTAAAAATGTTCCAAAAGTTGTAGTCGAAGAAAAATTGTAATAAGCTCTAACACTAGTAACAGTATTATATAAAATTGGACCGAGAGTAGTTATTTTTGTATTTGTTTGTGTTAATTCACTCAACTGTAAACAATTCTAGTTTTAATTCAATTTTTTTGTGTGTTGTCAATCTAGTTAATTACCAAGGATGAAGGGTTGGAGTTGTATGAAGATATGGTTCTGGGAAGAGCCTTTGAGGACATGTGTGCCCAAATGTATTACAGGGGGAAAATGTTCGGTTTTGTGCATTTGTACAATGGCCAAGAGGCAGTCTCTACTGGGTTCATTAGGCTACTGAAGAAGGAGGATTCTGTGGTTAGCACTTATCGTGATCACGTCCATGCATTGAGCAAAGGGGTTCCAGCACGTCAAGTGATGAGTGAGCTCTTTGGGAAGACCACTGGCTGTTGCAGAGGCCAGGGTGGCTCCATGCACATGTTCTCTAAAGAGCACAACGTTCTTGGTGGTTTTGCTTTCATTGGTGAGGGTATCCCTGTGGCAACAGGTGCCGCCTTCACTAGCAAGTATAGAAGGGAGGTCATGAAAGAGGCAGATTGTGATCATGTAACTATGGCCTTCTTTGGTGATGGAACTTGTAACAATGGCCAGTTCTTTGAGTGTTTGAACATGGCTGCTCTGTGGAAATTGCCCATTATATTTTTTGTTGAGAACAATCTGTGGGCAATTGGCATGTCTCACTTGAGATCTACTTCAGATCCTGAAATTTGGAAGAAAGGTCCCGCCTTTGGGATGCATGGGGTTCATGTTGAGGGCATGGATGTGTTGAAGGTGAGGGAGGTAGCAAAGGAAGCTGTTGCCAGAGCTAGGAGGGGCGATGGTCCCACTCTGGTTGAGTGTGAGACTTGCCAGTTTAGAGGACACTCTTTGGCTGATCCAGATGAGCTCCGTGACCCCAGTGAGAATTCCAATCCTCTTGTATCTCTATTTTACTTATTTTACATTTCCCTAATCCAGTCAGTTTATTTCTTTTTAGTACTGCTGCGACTGGTATTAGTAGTACCAGACTCTTGCTTTAGCATATGTTTTCAACTTGTTGAATGTACCAACCGTTACGTACTCTTTATATGCTATTAGTCTATCTCATAAAACTCAGGTAGCTTTTCTGTAGGCTTTGGTTTCATTACACTTTGACCCTTTTCGTGGAAAAAGAACAACTAGTTTAGAGTTGATGCTTTGCTTTATATTGTTGTTGTTGTTGTGCTGTTTGTTGTAAGAAATAGTGAATAACATGATATCTGCATTTTGATCTATCAGAAAGTGACAAATTGGTTGAAGACTATGGAAATTGTAATGCTTAAGAAATGTGAGAAAATCTGTTAATACATTGGTAAAGTCTGTGCAATGAACATTTTTTCGCCCTTTGATCTTTATTGCTTCCATTAAGACCAAATATTTAAGTATGAGCGTCTGAGGGTCACCCCGTATTTGTATACTGCAGATGGAGTACATAGATTATAGACACCGTAAGAATACTATGCACAACAAAATTGATCTCGTCGTGAAAACTCCAGTTTTGAAATGCTTTAAAACTTTATGACAGCTCATAAGATAATTAGCCTCTGAAATCTGTCATTTTTATTGTTGTATTATTAACCAATGATTTCTCTTATTTGACCTTAATCTGTTCATCTTGGCAGCTGAAAAGAACCATTATGCTGCACGAGATCCTATCAGTGCCTTGAAGAAGTATATGTTTGAGAACAATCTGGCAAGTGAAGCAGAGTTGAAGGCCATTGACAAGAAGATTGATGAACTGGTTGAAGAAGCTGTCGAGTTTGCCGATGAAAGCCCTCATCCTGTTCGTAGCCAGCTGCTAGAGAACGTGTTTGCTGATCCAAAGGGCTTTGGAATTGGGCCTGATGGAAGGTACAGATGTGAAGATCCCAAGTTCACTGAAGGCACTGCTCATGTCTAGGTCTCAAGGCGCATTCAGTAATCAATGATATCAGGTTTTCAGTTACTGAATTAGTGATTGCCAATTATACTTCTATAAAGGTCTTGAAGTCCTTCATATTAGGAAGTTTGGTACAAAGGTACTTTATTATTTCAATTTAGGTCAGAGTTTTGTCGTTTGTTTTTACTTTCACATTGCTTTCAAGTTGTACTATATTATGAGCAACAAAATCTGAAAGGCCTTGCTTTCATCTCTTGCACTTTCATTGCTTGTGTATATCTAGTTTCCTGGTATACTGTCTTGACCATTTGTTTAGTTTCTTTCAGCTACTTTGCTGGCCCATAACTTAGTTCAAAGTGATGTTGATTCATTTAAAACACACAATCTCTTATTTGGAAAAACCAAATGTATGGTTATAATAATGTTTTGGCATCCCGTGGCATAGTGGTCAATGAAGTGGGTTGAGATCCAAGACTGGTTCAAATCCTAGCAGAGACAAAAATGATTTCTTCCCATTTGTAGTAACTTTGGTGGATAGATTTACCTGGTACCTGTTGCTAGTGGGAGCTGACACGCAAGCTTGGCCCAGACACCAAAGTTATATAAAAAAAAAAGATAATATTTTGAATAACTATTAATATGCAGATTGATACCATTACTTATGGTGTTGCCAGGTGTTGCATCACATTTGGCTAATAGGCCGTCTAAGACCATTGATCAGCAAAAGATGTTTGGAAGGTTCAGAGTGATGAATCATCTGACCTATACTGGTGACTTAACTGAGGATGCATATGAATTCATAGTTAGTTGTCCTGAGAGGCAGCATAATCTTGGATTAGTGGAGTCTCATGGAGTTTACTACACAGCGTTCCAGATGACTGGCCCTGCCAAGCAATGGTGGAGGGATTATATTAGTAGTAGGCCAACTGGATCACCTCCACTATATCATAACTCACACCTTGATTATTTCACTGGGTACCTGCTGTCTCCCACCAGCTATATCTAACCAATTGAGTTTCAGCCTGTGGTGCCTCTCTTAAAAAAAGTACTCAAGGACCTCTTGAGGGTTGTAGGGCGCTTGTTCGGCCACGTCAGGATGCTTAAAAAGTAGGCTTTTATAAAGCCACATTCTGGTTGTTGTCGTATCTGTAAGTTCCTACTCTCATAGTCCGATTTTAGGTTATATTCGTTTTAAGCTACCGGAAGACACTGCCCACCAAGATGGGAAAAAGATCACCTAATGGTTTTATCTTTACTGGATTTGAACCCCTGGTCTCCCATGGTTTTCACCTGCATCATTACCCAGCAATAGCAAGATCATTAATGTCTTCATTAAGCGGAATAGAGATGCTTAGGGGGGTTCCTTGAGAAGACTAAGGTGCTGGATGGCCTGATATTTACCCAGAAGCAAGCTTGGATGACTACTCATTCATCAAGCCTTTTGTGAATCGACATCTTGAGCTGATTTTGACAGGTTATAGTAATTCAAAGAAAAATGTCAATTGGCCATAAAAAGAGTATCTCACACAATAATATGAAGAACTTGAAAATATCAATGTTTTTATTGTGTACTCACAGCTCCTCATGCGTTGATGTCTTCTTCCAATGATTAAATGTAATGACACTCATTGTAACCTGAGAAATATTTTGTTCTGTCAGTGTGTGTAATTATGTATATCAACCCTAGCAAGCATAGCAGTGCCTCCAAATTCACAAGTTGCTCCAGCCTGTTTAGTTTTCTGCTAGTAGCTATTGAAAGCATAAGAAGCATGAGAAAGTAGTGTATCTGGTTGAAAGCACACTCCGTTATGTTGTCTGGCCTCACAGCCAGCCCCAGAACCGCATCATAGTGAAGTAAGACTTCTGGTACCGTTCTTTGCTACACATCAAACATCATTCTCTGGTTTCTTGTAAGGCAGTGTTGGTGGCGATGGATGAGTCATCAGTGGCGTAGGTGCATAGTGTGGTGGAGTGAAAGAAAAAGGTAGTGGCACAGTTTGGTGGATAGTTTGCTGGAGTTTTAGATTCAGTTAGCTGTAACTATAAATGCTTTTATAATCCTTAACAATGAGTACTGCTATCTGTATTGTTGACAAGAACAAAAGAAAGCGATATTAACATAACAAAGTTTTAACTTATATACGCTGATAGTATAAAAGATTTTACGCTATTAGTATAATTTAACCAGTTATAGCAGGTATTTGATGCTCTACGAAGATGCTCGGAGTGTTCCTTAGACTGGCACCGCCGAGGTTTTCTGGGGATGTTGGAGAGGACGCCCACGAGTTTATTACTTCCTGCCGGGAGAGATTGCAGGCCCTTGGGTTGGTGGAGTCCAGAGGAGTTGACTTCACAGCTTACTAGTTATATAGACCGGCCAGGCAGTGGTGGCGCTCATTTATGGAGACCAGGCAGCTAGGTCCCGCCGGTGACATGGACAGAGTTCTCGGAGGATTTCCTGGCTCAGTTTATCCGCGGAGAGTCAGAGATCGGCTTCGCGATGAATTTTCGAGATTGGAGCAGGGCTCTATGACGGTCTCTGAGTACGAGGCTTGATTTCATGAGTTATCCCATCATGCTACTATGATATTGCTGACGGAGGAGGAGAGGGTTAGATGCTTTGTCAGAGGCTTGAGATTGCAGTTGCGTATTGAGTCGCAGTCTATGGTATCAGCGGGCTGCTCTTTTCTGGATGTCGTGGACGATGCCCGCACGATCGAGCAGCACCTTCGCGAGGCCCAAGGGGGCAACGGCAAGAGGGCTAGGCAGGATGAAAGCCCTAGTAGGCACCATCCCAGGCCGAGGGATACTCAGGACCGGGTCCAACAGAGGGATACTGCAGATATCAGAGGGTGACCAGCACCGTCAGGGTGGTTATAGTGCCGGTCCGAGTCGTGGGCTAACACACGCGAAAAATTAGAAAAATCGCCTAATTCCTACTAAATGTCTCGTAAATGTAAAAAACACATCGTGAAAATTCACGAGGCTTCATCTGCTGCTCCCCCGGGTACTTACGGAGGGTCCCCAAAAGGTTTCGGAAAAAAATTTATCTGGAAGTCATATCACCAAAATATTCATGGGCTAATACACAAAAAATGAGAAAAATCATCAAATTCCTATTAAATGCCTCGTAAATGCCCAAAAATGCCGTAAAAATTCCTGAGACCTCACCTCCTACACCCCATGGTACTTAAAGAGGGTCTCCAAAAGGTTTAAGAAAAAAATTAACCGAAAGTCATATCACAAAAATATTCATGAGTTAACACATGAAAAATTAGAAAAATTGGCTAATTCCTATTAAATGCCCAAAAACGCAGTGAAAATTCCCGAGCCTTCACCTGCTTCTCCCGCGGGTACTTACGGAGGGTCCCCAAAAGGTTTCAGAAAAAAATTGACCGGAAGCCATATCACCAAAATATTAATGGGCTAACACACATGAAAAATGAGAAAAATCGCTTAATTCCTATTAAATGCCTCGTAAATGCCCAAAAACACCGTGAAAATTCCCGAGGCTTCACCTGATGCTCCCCCCGGGTACTTACGGAGGGTCCCTAAAATATTTCGGAAAAAAAATTGCCGGAAGCCATATCATTAAAATATTCGTGGGCTAACACACGAAAAATAAGAAATATCTTCTAATTCATATTAAATGACTCGTAAATGCCCTACAACGCCGTGAAAATTCCCGAGGCTTCACCTGGTGCTGCCCTGGGTAATTACAGAGGGTCCCAGAAAGGTTTCGGAAAGAAATTGACTGGAAATCATATCACCAAAATATTCATAGGCTAACACACATGAAAATGAGAAAAATCGCCTAATTCCTATTAAATGCCTCGTAAATTCTCAAAGATGCCGTGAAAATTCCTGAGGCTTCACCTGCTGCTCCCCCGGGTACTTACGAAGGGTCCCCAAAAGGTTTCGGAAAACAATTGACCGAAAGTCATATCACCAAAATATTAATATGCTAACACACATGAAAAATGAGAAAAATAGCTAATTTCTATTAAATGCTCAAAAACGCCATAAAAATTCCCGAGGCTTCACTTGCTACTCCTCAGGGTACTTACGAAGGGACCCCAAAAGGTTTCAAAAAAAAATTGATCGAAAATCATATCACCAAAATATTCATGGGTTAACACATACGGAAAATGTGAAAAATATCCTCTAACCTATTAAATGGCTTGTAAATGCGAAAAAATACCGTGAAAATTCTTGAGGCTTCACCTGCTGCTCCCCCGGGTCCTTACGGAGGGTCCCCAAAATGTTTCGAAAAAAAATTGACCAGTAGTCATATCACCAAAGTATTCATGGGCTAACACACTCGAAAAATGAGAAAAATCGTCAAATTCCTATTAAATGCCTCGTAAATGCCTAAAAACACCGTGAAATCTCCAGAGGCTTCACACGAAAAATGAGAAAAATCGCTTTATTCCAATTGAATGCCACGTAAATGCTTCGGAAAAAATTTCACCGGAAGCCATATCACCTTAATATTCATGGGCTGACACACAGGAAAAATGAGAAAAATCGCCTAATTCCTATTAAATGCCTCATAAATGCCTAAAAAAACCGTGAAAATTTTCGAGGCTTCACCTGCTGCTCACCCGGGTACTTACGGAGGGTCCCCAAAAGGTTTTGAAAAAACATTGACCGGAAGCCATATCACCAAAATATTCGTGGGCTAACACACATGAAAAATGAGAAAAATCGCCTAATTCCTATTAAATGCCTCGTAAATGCCTAAAAACGCCGTGAAAATTTTTGAGGCTTCACTTGCTCCTCCCCCGGGTACTTACGGAGGGTCCCCAAAAGGTTTTGAAAAAAATATGACCGGAATCCGTATCACCAAAATAATCATGGGCCAACACACACGAAAAATGAGAAAAATCGTCTAATTCCTATTAAATGCCTCATAAATGCCCAAAAACGCCGTGAAAATTCTCAAGGCTTTCACCTGCTGCTCCCCCGGTTACTTACGTAGGGTCCCCAAAATGTTTCGAAAAAAAATTGACCGGAAGCCATATCACCAAAATATTCATGTGCTAAAACACACGAAAAATGAAAAAATATCGCCTAATTCCTATTAAATGCCTTGTAAATGCCCAAAAACGTCGTGAAAATTTCCGAGGGTTCACCTGCAGCTCCACGGTACTTACGAAGGGTCTCCAAAGGTTTCGAAAAAAAATTGACCAGAAGCCATATCACCAAAATATTCATAGGTTAACACACACATGAAAAATGAGAAAAATAACCTAATTCCTATTAAATGCCTCGTAAATTCCCAAAAACGCCGTGAAAATTCCCGAAGCTTCACCTGCTGCTCCCTCGGGTACTTACGGAGGGTCCCCTAAAGGTTTCGGAAAAACATTGACCGTAAGCCATATCACCAAAATATTCATGGGCTAACACACACGAAAAATGAGAAAAACCACCTAATTCCTATTAAATGCCCAAAAACGTCGTGAAAATCCTCGAGGCTTCACCTGCTGCTCCCCCGGGTACTTACGGAGGGTCCCCAAAAGGTTTCGAAAAAAAATTGACCGTAAGCCATATCACCAAAATATTCATGAGCTAACACACACGAAAAATGAGAAAAATTGCCTAATTTCTATTAAATCGCCTAATTCCTATTAAATTCCATGATAACTTTTTCTGTGAATGATTTTTCGAGACGTTATCAACTCGTTATCACTAAATCATGCTTGGAAAAAAAAATCTCAGCAATTACTTCTCTTATTATTCTTGTTTTCTCACTAAAGAAAGCTCTGATACCATGTGAGAAAACAAGAGTTTGAGAGAGAACACTGCTTCATTATTCTCACAAGCTATTGGGGTTTAAATAGCTAAGTATACATGTCCTAAAAAGGAAAGAAAATAAATACCTAATCAATACAAGTCAATATCAAATCAAGTTAGAGTAAATCTAGGCGTAAATCAAGCTACCTACTATATTTACACATGCTATAGAATATTCCTAGGATTCTAACAGATGCTTGTTGTTTGTTGTGTTGGCAAGTTGTCTCTATAAAGAAGAAATAAAAGACGAGTGAAACTATCATCACCACTTCAGTTATTTCACATAAAATGGGACGGAGGGAATACAAAAGTAACACAAGAAAGAACATTATCATGTTTCACATGGGATTTCATTAGTAAATTTTCTTCAATAACCTCTTTTGACTATTCAAATTATTAAGTGTGAAACTAAAACTAGAGATGAACTTCCAGCTGGTTGATAGAGACAACTTGTGGACCTAGCTGGAAATGTGATGGAAGTTTGCATTTTCTGCTTTTTAAATTGAGAAATTACACAAATTGTGACAATTTATACTGAGAGATATTCTTTCTTCTTCTTTGTGTAGAAACTCTCATTTTTTTGTCACGCACACAAGCGAGAAATTAAGAGATATGGATTATGCTGCTATTACATGTCTTATGAGAACCATACACCAATCAATGCAACTTACTGGACATGATTTGCAACCATTCTATGAAAAGTTCGAATCTTTAAGAGCTATTTTGGGGAAATCCTGCTATATAACGGGCTATCTTGAAGCACTAACAAGCTTAGAAGCTGAAATCGTAGAACTAGCATACAGTGCAGAAGATATGGTTGACTCAGAATCAAGAAATGATAGAAACCTCATTTCACGAAAAATAGCTCCTTGGATACTTTATTTTTCCTTGAGACGAGCAGTGGGACGCATTGATTCCACGATGAACAAGTGGATGGAGATGCAGAACATGTACACAAAAAGCAGAAGTCTAAAAGCTAAAAGATTGACTCTTGCCAGTACATCTCAACATGACTTAGAGCCCGAGAATGTAATGGTTGGCCATGAAAATGGATTCCAGATGATGCTGGATCAACTTGATAGCAGAGATAGGGAACTAGAAGTTGTCTCAATTGTAGGTATGGGAGGCATTGGTAAGACAACTTTGGTTACGAAACTTTACAGCGATCGACGCATTATGTCTCGTTTTGACATTCGTTCAAAAGTTACTGTTTCGCAAGACCATTGTGTGAAAAATGTACTCCTAAGCCTTCTTTCTTCGACAAGTGAGGAACCTGATGATCAACTAGCAGACTAGCTGCAAAAGCTTCTAAAAGGCAAGAGATACTTGGTAGTCATTGATGACATATGGACTACAGGAGCTTGGGATGATATAAGACAATGTTTCCCAGACTGTAATAATGGAAGCCAAATACTCTTGACTACTCGGAATGTGGAAGTGGCTGGATACGCTAGTTCAGGTAAACCTCCTTATCGCATGCGCCTCATGGATTTTGATGACTGTTGGAGCTTATTATATGAAAAGGTCTTTGTGAAAGACTCTTTTCCCTCTGAATTTGAGCAACTTGGTGAACAAACTGCATTAAAATGTGGAGAATTGCCTCTAGCAATTATTGTGATCGCGGGACTTCTCTCCAAAACCGGCAAAACATTGGATGAGTGGCAAAGTGTTTCTGAGAATGTAAGTTCATTGGTAAGCACCGATCTTGAATCCCAATGCATGGAGGTGTTGGCATTGAGTTACCATCACTTGCCTTCTCACCTAAAACCATGCTTTATATATTTTGCAATTTTCTCGGAGGATAACCAGATTTCTGCGGATAAACTTGTGGAGTTATGGGCTGTAGAGGGATTTTTGAAGGTAGAAGAGATGAAAAGCTCAGAAGAGGTGGCGGAACAATGTCTAAAAGAACTTGCTGATCGATGTTTAATTTCCCAGGTTCCTTTTGAGTTTTGATGGAAAAATCATGAGTTGTGGAATGCACGATGTGATCCGTGAAATCTGCTTGAGGGAAGCTTAAAAAATGAATTTTCTGAACGTTATTGAAGGAAAGAGTGATCAAAATTCATGTGCGCAGTCCATGCAGTATTCCTGCAAGAGTCGAGGTCGGATCATTATCAATAAGAAGGAAGAATTGTTTAAGTGTAGTAACAGTGAGGCTCATTCTGTTATGTTTGGTACATTCCGATGCTTCGTGCCTGAGTTGCCTTTCAAGCTAGTAAGAGTACTAGATCTTGCTTTATTTCAATTCGCATATTTTCCTAGTGAAATACTTTGTTTAATTCACTTGAGATACCTAGCTTTGTGTCTTGCTCCCTTAATAGAATACTCTATAAACCCCGAAAAAGAGTTTGACTTATCACAACTAAACATTCCTCCATCGATATCTAGCCTATGTTATCTGCAAACTTTTATACGACAGCTTCCACCGCATTGTAATGATCATTTCTATCCTTTCAAATTACCATCGGCTATTTTAATGCTTCCACAGCTGAGAGCTCTCTATTTTCACTGGAATTACTTGCAAAATCCTGAGCCTAGAGAGAATAGTTTGGCTTTGAAAAATTTGCAATGTCTCTCTGGATGGAATCCTCGGTATTGTACTCGATCTTTCTTTAGTCTATTCGCAATGACCTGTACGATTTTCGCTACTTAGATCAGCTCGAGGAATTGATTTTCATTCTTACTCCTGCAAATATTAATGAATATTGCTCTCTGAAGAGCAATACACCTTCAGGTTCTACTCCACACGCAGCTGATGTTCCTCCTTTTCTTCTACCTCCTCCGGATGCTTTTCCACAAAACATTAAGAGTTTAACTTTTTACGGAGATTTCATCTTGCCATGGAAGGATTTGAGCATTGTTGGTAAATTGCCCAAACTCGAGTCCCTTAGACTAGAAGATCAAGCCTTCAGCGGCGAGGAGTGGGAAGTAGCTGAGGAAGGGTTTCCTCATTTGAAGTTCTTGCTACTGTATAAAACAAACATTGAGTACTGGAGAGCCAGTAGTGATCAGTTTCCGTGCCTTGAACGACTATTTCTTAATGATTCCTTTCATTTGGACTCAATCCCTCAAGAATTTGCAGATATAACAGCACTTGGTCTAATTTATATAGCCTTGGGTCGTGAATCTCTCGTGTATTCTGCCAGGCAAATTCAACAGGACATTCAAGACAACTATGGAGGTTCTATTGAGGTCTATACTCGTGGGACTTGGTAAGACATCTTCTTCCTTGATTTACTTCTTATGATTGTTTCTTGTATTTGTGCTTCCAAATTATATATGCTAAGGCTAATGCTTGTTTGGTCAAGAATATTTTTTGTGCTCTATCTTCTTTTACAATATAGTCTTATATTAGTCTTATGTAAGATTCATAGTTTGCTTCTCTAGTAGCCATACTTTCACGAGCAGACATGTCCAATAAGAGTTAAAGTTATGGATATTGATGTATATTTTTTTCATCATTGCGTAAAGTTGCTCTACATAAACATATAACTCATCATAGCAACTTGGATAGTAGAATAATAATGTGCATGCTCATTCTTGCTGTAATTTTCTCTTGTTCCTTAATTATGAGAAATCTAATATATCCATTTTTCATCCTTTGTGCCTTTTTTTCCAGGAGAGCGCATTCGTTAGGAATCTCTGAAAGAAATGTCAATTCAGAAGCCCAATGTGTGAGTGCAAATGGCTTGTATGTTAATTGTATATGATCTTCAATATAGCGGTTTGTCAGAGTTTTGTAAATACTCCAGATTTTATATACATATTGTGTGTGCCAGAACAGGCTCCATTGCGCAAATTTAACGACAACTTGTAGCAATCGTCCATTTTTATACTGAGAGATATTCGGCCTTCTTCTCTGTGTAGAAACTCCCATTTTTTTGTCACACACACAAGCGAGAAATGAAGAGATATGAATTATGCTGCTATTACTTGTCTTATGAAATGTTAGCATGACGAACATATCGTAGAGTATCTTGTATGATCTACATTAACATATTCTCGATATGGTATCTGAGCCTTCTCTTCTTTGAGTGATAGAGTCGTTGATCTGTGATTACTTCCAAAAGTTTTTTTTGGAAGTTTTTGTTTTCTTGGTTGTTCATTAACAGTTAGTCCTAAATACTTAGGGCACTTGGTCTTGGTTATTCTAGCTACTTTTTCCGTATCATTGTGTTTTTGATTCATCCATCAATCAATAGAACTTAGTGGATGTGATTTGCAACGGTTCTGTGAAAAGCTCTCTTTGAGAGCTATTCTGGAGGAATCCTGTAATATAACAGGCGATCTTGAGGCATTAACAAGCTTGGAAGCAAAAGGCAAGAAGTAATAGTAAACTTTATTGCATGAACTTTTAAAATAGTTATTTTTTTATTGGCATTATACATAAACAGACACTCAAACTTGGTCAGTTGGAAAGTAAACATTTCAACTTTGAGTATGCACGACTAGAAACCTCAACTCATCTCCATTATGTCAGTTGAATACTCCAATTTACAGAATAATCATCTAGACAACTCCAATATTTATTTGTCACGTCAGTATCGGGTGTTCATGAGACACAATAGGGATGAGTTGGAGTGTTTAGTTGTAGACCAAGTTAAGGTGTCTAGATATGAACTCTTAAAGTTTGAGAGCTTCCTTACTCAGCTGAGGCCAAATTCTAGTGTATGTTTATGGGTTATGCCTTTTTGCATATATATGTATGATCAAAGAACCATGACTTTGTGGGGAGACTCAGCTGAAATTGGCGGAGAAAAAACAAGCTTCACTTGGTCAGACTTTTGCTGTCTCTGTTTGGTCCTATATAAATTACATAAGGCAGATAGATTTTTGGCAATTCCAAAGTTGAACTTCTTTGGATTTGGTGTAAGAACTGATAACTCCACAGATTGCACAACAGCTTAACTTTTGGTAGATAACAAAAAGAGAATTAGTTACATTGGACGATGTTTATCGCATATAACAAGTGATAAAGTGAGAAAAAAGTTTGATAGAGATATTTGATTCTGCATAGAGTAATGTTGAATCGGACGAGTTTACAATGAACAAAAGGACCAGGTT
Source organism: Solanum appendiculatum (assembly GCA_018342035.1). NCBI lineage: Eukaryota > Viridiplantae > Streptophyta > Magnoliopsida > Solanales > Solanaceae > Solanum > Solanum appendiculatum. The sequence goes on from JAGDQO010001432.1 coordinate 31,558, forward strand.
AAAATTTCAGCTTGAAGACAGAATAAGTATTTATGAATGCACAAAAGTAAAAAGACAAGGAGTTTTACGTGGAAACCTCCTTGCTTAAGGGAGTAAAACCACGACCTGTTGGACAGGATTTAGAACTGCATTCACTATCTTCAAGCAACAAGTGACATACAGATTACAATGCACGTGCATGGATTAACCTCTTAATCCCACCACCCGTAATAACTCTATTACAGAAATGAGCCAAAGCAATACCTCTATTGCCCACTAAACCAACTAGCTCTAGCTGATTTAGACTTTAAGACAAACCAGCCTAGTTAACTCTAACTAAGCCAAGCATACATACATTACAATGTTGACAACAGGATTCATTTCTTTATAGGCTAGAAACAAATCATAAACAAAGATTACACACAAGTGTTACAAGATTCAGAAGTGCAAATGACAGCTCTATCGGGTCCCTCAGAGGCTCTTGCAAGACTTGTGTTTTTCTCTCTAGATGATCTCACTGCTCTTTTTTCTGAATGAATAATGTAAAACTTGTTGTGACTAGGTTATTTCATGTCAAGTGAGGATGTATTATCCTCTGGACAAAATAACCTAGTGCATTCTGATTGGAGGAGTACACTAAATGCTCACCAACCCGTCATAGGTGACAGTGTACAGCTGTTTACCAGTTCCTCTACAACAATGACATTCACCTCTGGGATGTTATAACAAGTAACGTTTTATGTTTCCAATATTCCCTAAGATTATCTTTAATCTCTTTCTTTTTCTGTAAGAAAGGATTTTGCTCTATATTATGAGGTAAAAGAGATACATAATGGAGGGAGTATTTACCTATTCATCTGATGAACCATACAAAGATGAATGAACTATCGCTCCCGTTTTTCATGAAACTAGTCTTTGAAAATGTGTGTTGCACGTAATTTGAAGTAAGACGAGTTTGTTAACCTTGATCCTTAGTCAATGTACTTTCGACATCTTTCTTTTTTGACATATCGCTCATCATGTCAGCACTTCATCACTCTGTAAATTCCATGCCTAAAAATATGATCGGATAGCACATTCCTGTTATTTGGTGAATACAAAAAAGAAAGATGGTGAGTCTCTTTTTCTTTTAAAAATATGTTGTTTGTTTTTTTCGAACTTGATTTGGAGACCATTAGATGTTCTTCAGTTTTTTAGCCAACATTGAGCATATTTTCTCAGATACTATCGATATGCTTGTACAACCAATTACATTACAGACTGTGATTTTAAAGTTGTTAACCTTGATCCTTAGTCACTGTACTTTACAGTGATTTTAAAGTTGTTTTTTCGTCCCATCCACTTAGATAAACATAACAATGCAGGGGTGGATCTAGTGAAGAAGCTACGAGTTCATCTGAACCCAGTAGCTTTGTCTAGACAATTGAACATAGTAAATTTTCTTTCCTTGGGAAGGCCTAAATTTGTTACAAAAATATGCTGGTGTAACCTATCTTGGAAATTTGTTAGAAGTTACTACTCATCCATGGACTACAAGACCAGTAGTTGCAGGGTGTGTATGTTTGAAAGAAAATCTTTTTTACGAACATATTTTCATGGAGAACAAATGTTTTTCTTACTTATTATTTTTCTGGTGTTTGGTAAGTAAAATTTCACTAGTGTCGCATTTATTAGGATCCGAGTTATAATTCCCGAAAATTGCTACCTCTTTTCTTTAAAAGATATTTTCTTTCACAAAAACGAAAATAGAAGAAGGTTTTACGTATCATTTGGGGCATATTCAGAAGTTCTACTCAGATCAGAATTGAAGGACAAGTAGGCCCAATTACACTTTTTCTTTCTTTAACTTTGTGATTCAATCGTTCATCAGTCCCGCTTTATTGTAATCACTACATCATGATGCTTCTGTTAGAATGGGTAAAAGTCCCAA
>JAGDQO010001433.1:0-35813 GCA_018342035.1 Solanum appendiculatum
TCATCTAATAATTATTTATACTCTGGATGAATTGGGGCCCCACGAAAAAAAGGAGGCCTCACCAAAGCTTGATGAATGTTGCACCGTAATGATGTGGTTACTAACAATCTTGAGTGCTTGAATCTGAATCATGAAGGTAGACCGTAAAATAGTCAACTAAAAAGTAAAGAATGCATGTGTACTTTAATAACCAAACTTAACAACTAAATATGTATGAAATAGTAGCAAATACTAAAAATTAACATAATTTACTTTTGTTGGAGAGTTTCTCTAACTGGTAAGTATCAAGTGAGCCTCATGATGATACAACGTCTTATCCACGTCTCCAGAGTTATCTTATACCTTGTCAAGGTAAATGACAAACTTAACTAATGGATCCAATATTTGATCCCTTACCATGAGCTTTTTGAGGAATCACCCGAATAAACGCTACAATCATATCCTACTCCGGTGGTGCAGTTCTGGGGTTTGAATTATCTGAACCCTTATCTAAGTCAGTGCATAATACTACTCCCAAAAATAAGCACTCTACTCAAAATCTGTAAAGATGCCCCATTTTAGGGGTAAAATTGTCCTCCTGCTCCCTTCTTGTGATGATCCCTCACCCTCTTCAGACGGGGTGAAACATGAGATATAGGAGTTCCAAGAGGTGAGGCAATCCAGAGTGCCTCAGCTATGGGGAGTGATCTGTGTTGTACTGCACCTTGACATTCGGTTCATGTAAGACCTAAAAAATCTCTTCAGACCTATCCTTTTTTAGAGTCAATGGGCTCATCTTGTAGTCAGCTTTGAAAATCACGAGCCCAGCCCTCCTCGAAGGTGATACAGCTGCACCCCGCATTTTGGTATCGATTTAGGAGGCATAGTGCCTGTGGTTATGGTATTAGTACACTAGAGTATAAAGAAAAACAAAACAAATTTTTTTTAAATTGTATGTTTTTTCCTGCATAACTGATTCTACGAAGGGTTATTACGACTTGTGGAACAAACCATGGTTCGTAAAGACCTCCCATGAATCTTAGAGCCAAGATTTGAAGTTTTCAAAGTTTGAACTACGAGCACCATTTACGGTTCGTAGATTCATATATGAGCCGTAAACGATCTCACAGTTCTCAAAGTCAACATGTTAAGTTTCAGGACTTTGAACCACGAGCACCATTTACCATCCATAGAATAATCTACGGCTCATAAATGGCCTTGTAGTTATCAGAGGTTCCAACTATGTTTCATGAACACAAGCACCATTTACGATTCGTAGATGAATCTACGACTTGTAGATAACACTCATAGTTTCATGAGATTGAAAATGTTTTACTAGGACTTCTGGGTTAGGTTTACAAAGGGAACCTACAAATTGTGGAGAAAACCACGATCCATAGAAGACCCTAATAATCACTGCACACTCTTAGTTCAGTGTTTCATCACTTTTTTTTACAACAAACTCAATCCCTTACAAGTTATAGCATTCAAAATAGAACTAACAAAGTAATAAAAGTAAGGTACTAGCATACCATGAGTTATTAGTTTTGAAAGTCACAATTTAACAACCCTAGGTTAAGTAAATCCACACGAATTTCAAGGGAAGTGAAATTAAACATTTGCTTGAATGGAATTTGAAGGATTTGTGAGTGATTTCAAGTGAGACTTGTGCAATTTAGTAGTGAGTGCAAAACCCTAGCCATACCCGCGATTTTCATGTGTTTCGTGAAGAATTCGATGAATCGTGTGAAGAATTTGATGGAGGGAATTACAATCGATGATGGGGATATAGTGAGACAGAGAGTAATGGTTTGAAAGGAGTGTAAATGGGTGTAGAGTTTTTGGGGATATTTTTTTTTTGATGGCTTTAATAGAAATGGGAATCACAGTTCGGGTCGGGTGCTAAAACTATTCTGATATTCATGAAACTAATCTACAATCCATAGATGGTTATATAGGGCGTGGAAAGGGTTCGTGAATCTATTACCAAGGTATTAAAATATGAGAGATATGCATGAGATCTAAAAGCACAACTTATGGGTCGTGTTACATTTTACGACTCGTAAAGAGCATTAGTAGATCTAAACCTGCAACTGGGTAATTTCACCAGATTTCTACGAGTATCATCTGCAGTCTGTAGGAGGAACTACAACTCATAAATGGGGCTTGTAGAAAAAGTCTTGTAGGTTGCATTTTAGTCTAATTTTCACGAGTGGGATCCACAAGCCTTGAATTGAACTATGACCCATAGAACCTACTCATGAAATCTCACTTACATTAGCTTTCATAGCATGCTTCCAACATCTTCCATAAGCAATCCCTACAAATCCATAAATATCAATCTAACCCTAAAACAAAATTAAAGACTCAAAAGAATCTTGGGTTGCTGCCAAGCAGCGCTTGATTTAACGTCGAGGCATGACGCAGGCTCCTTAGTTACTCAGTTTCACCAAGGGCCCAAGTTTCCACTACCTTTACCTCATCTACAGTTCCAGGTGTGCTTTCACCCGTTGACCATTTACCTTGAACCGCATACCCTTAGAGTTCTCTAATTCAATCACACCATATGAAAATACATGTACCATTCGAAATGGCCCCATCCATTAGCTTTGCAAGAATTAAGCGGAGATTAGAGTTGTACAAGAGAACTTGATCACCTAATGCAAAGTCTCTTTTTTCAATCCTTCGGTCATGATAAAATTTCATCTTTTTCTTGTACAAGGCAGAGCTTTCATAGGCCTTTAGACTGAATTCATCCATCTCATTTAACTGATTGAGCTGGTGATCAGACACATCTCTCCAATTCAGATTAAGCTTCTTGAGCGCCCACATGACTTTGTACTCAAGCTCTACATACAAGTGACAAGACTTCCCGAACACAAGTTGATAAGGAGACATACCTATGTGGGTCTTGAATGCAGTCTGGTTTTTCCATAAGGCATCATCAAGCTTTCTAGACGAATAAGTTCTGTTGGCATTCACAGTCTTCCTAAGATTGTCTTTATCTCACTATACGAAACCTCCAATTGTCCTCAAGATTGTGGATGGTAAGGTGTCACCACACTATACCTTACTCCACATTTCTTAAGTAGAACACAAACAAACTGTTACAAAAGTGGGAACCTCCATCACTAATGATTACCCATGGCGTATCGAATCTGGAGAAGATATTTCTCTTCAAGAATATTGTGACACTTTTGCCTTCATTGTTGGGAAGCACAACTACCTCCACCCATTTGGACATATAGTCAATAGCCATAAATATGTACTTCATCCCATTGAAACTTACAAAGGGGCCCATAAAATTGATGCCCCACATATCAAATAGTTCAATCACCAGAATTGGAGTGAGGGGGAGTTCATGCCTTCTAGAAATACCTCATTCTCTCTAACAATGATCAAAGTCCTTGACAAAATCATGAGCGTCTTGATGAATAATCGGCCAATAATACCCACATTGCATGACTATATGGCAATCTGGATAACACTATGATGTGTTCCAACGGGAGAGGAATGACATGCTCCAATATGTTCATCATCTCTAACTCATGTATTTAGCAGCAATAGTCCCATCAGCACAAACACGAAACAAATATGGTTCCTCCCAAAAGAACTTCCTCACATCTGACATGAACTTTTGACGCTGGTGGAAGGACATATCTGAAGGTACCCCATCACTCACCAAGTAGTTAGCAAAATCTACAAACCAAGGAATACAAATACTGACGCAACTAATACTTCCTCATCTAGAATATTTTCATCAACTTCAACCCAATCTATCAATTTTAGCATGGCATCTTCCTCCAACTATGATAAGTGATCTGTTACTTGGTTCGTAGCACCCTTTCGATCTCTAGCTTCAAAATTAAATTCTTGCTACAACAACATCCACCGAATCAGTTTAGGCTTAGTATCCTTCTTCACCATAAGATACCAAAGTATTGCATGGTCAGTATGAACAATCACCTTAGTACCTAGCAGATAAAACTTGAACTTTTCAAATACGAACACCACTTCAAGCAACTCCTATTCAGTTACAGTGTAGTTCTCCTGAGCACCAAATAGAGCTTTGCTGGCATAGTATATAGATTGAAGTATCTTCTCCCTTCTATGCCCTAAAACTAAACCAAGCTCCTCTCCAGTAGAATCACACATCACTTTGAATGGTTGAGTCAAATCCGGTGTAATAATGATGGGTGCAGAGATCAACTTCTTCTTCAAGCCTTCAAATGCTTTCAGAAACGCATCAACAAACATGAACTTCATCTCTTTCTCTAATAATTTGCATAGTGGGTGTGCAGTTTGAGAGAAATCCCTAATGAATCTACGATAGAAACCGACATGCCCCAGAAAATTTTGAACACCATTTATAGAGATTAACATAGGCAAATTCTCAATCACTTCAAGTTTTGCTCTGTCAATCACTATACCCTTTTTGGAGATCCAATGGCCAAGAATTATACCTTCTTTTACCATGAAATGACACTTTTTCCGGTGAGCACCTGATTAGATTCTTCACATCTTTTCAGCACATCACCCAAATGGGCCAAACAATTATCAAAAGAATCACCTATCACAGAGAAATCATTCATGAATACCTCAATCGTGTTATCCACCATGTTTAAGAATATGGACATCATACAATGCTGAAATGTCACGGGTGCATTACATAACCCGAATGGAATCCGCTTGAACACATTCTTATATGGACAGGTGAAAGTTGTCTTCCTCTTGGTTTTTAGGTGCAATCGATATCTGATCGTAACCCGAATAACCACCCAATAAACAATACCATCCATTACCAGCAAGACAGTCTAACATCTGACTGATGAACGGCATTGGAAAGTGATATTTCTCTGTCCACGTATTCAGCTTTCTATAGTCCATGCATACTCTCTACCCTGTGACTGGATATATCAAAATAAGCTCATTTTTTTGTTTTAGGAACCATAGTGATTCCTTCTCTCTTTGGCACACACTGAACTAGACTCACCCATTTGTAATCTGTAATAGGGTAAACCACACCTGCATCTAACCACTTGATAATTTCTTTCTTTACAACCTCTTGGATATGTGGATTTAGCCGACACTGATTTTTGATACTTGGCTTACACTCTGGCATCAATTGGATCTTGTGAGAATATATATACCTAGTGGAATACCTATGATAACTGCAATAATCCATCTGATGGATCTCTTAAAATACAAGGGCATGATTGTCAATGCTTCAACTTGCCCTTCATTTAGATCCACAACTATAATAATCGGCAAAGTTTTGTCAGCACCCAAGAACACATAATGTAGATGAGATGGAAGAGCCTTAAGCTCTACAATTAGAGGCTCCTCAATAGATGGTTTTGCTAGAGGTGTTGATCGATTCTTTAAGTCTGAATCTAACTTTTAGGAGCATGACTATAAGACCACTTACAAGTAAGTGCACCATCCATTTCATCATAGTCAACAACGTCATCCCCATCAAAGTTCAATCATTGCTGCTAAAGCTTCAACACCCAATCTCTCCTTAATAGGTACCTCTGATTGCTCTTCATTAGCTAAATCAATTAATGATACCACTTTCAAGTCACGAGGATGCTTCATTGACTGACAAATATTAAAACTAACCTCTGCATTATTCATTCTAAACTTCATTTTCCCTATCTCTACATCAACCAAAGCATGCCCTATAGCAAGGAATGGTCACCCCAAGATAATGGGGATGTCACGACCCAAAGTACACCTTAGGTGTGACATGGCGAATAGGATCTCAAGAGACCCTAAGCAAGCCACTTGACATAAGCATGAAAGTATGAATATTAAATAAAGAGAATATAACATAAGAACGAGATATAGGCCTCAAAGCCTTTAAAACATAGGAGATACCAAAATAGAGTACATGACTGAAATAAAGCAGAATACATGAACTATGTCTGACAAAGCCTTCTACTACCATAGATGTGGTTAGGACAAACCCCTAACCCATGTACGAAGTCTAAAATCTGAAAAGACATCAAAAGTAATAAAAGACTGATAATGGCCATGCCTTCGAACCATGAGGACTCACCAATCTGCTAGCAATGCTGAATCAATCCAACTAGCCACAAACATGTGGAGGAGCGTCAGATCCTATATTATGAAACAATATAAGCTCAATTTATGTTTTAGTACTTTGAATGTACTGAGTATGAAAAAAATGTATAAAACATAAATATAATAGTATATGGAGTTTAAAGCATGAAATGCATGACCAAGTAAAACGTGTTAAAGCTTAACAAGCCAAAATCATAAATCATGGAACAAAGTCAATGCAACATTTGAAAAGTCATAAGAAAGCTTAAATCAAATTATTGAGGAAGTCATAAAAATCTTTGAAGAAAACATAGTTCTTTTGTGGGATATTTTACCATTATCTGACATAGACCATGTGAGCTATAACATGAAATCCGATGTCTTTCCCACACCAAAAAAAGATTGTCCTCCTTTCCAAGGTAAGGACTTTATATATTATCTTAGGTGGATCTACTAGCTATGTCTTTCTAAGACAAATCCTACGGGGGCACGTAGTTAGGAACAAGGGAATTGCTTCTAAAGACCCAATCTCTACTTACAGTAAGATCCCATTCCAATGTCCTCCCGGTGCTAAGTAAAATCCCAACGGAAATAGGTATAATCATAAGCATATCATAATACTTGGGAAAGTAAGAATCTAGTCATACCAATCCAATCATAACTTCATATCATAAAATAGCTTCTTTCAAAATCATGATTTCATAAATTGTTCATAAAGATACTTATCTAAGCATCTAAACCATGATCATCTTTCATAGTGAGAAAATCTTTCACAAATTATTTTGATACTTTATCTAAAGTATCTTTTACTCATAAATTCCTCAATTTCATGATACATGCATAATTTCATAATCATAGTTCATATTCATGACATAAGCATAAAGCATAGGTTCATATGAAATTCATTGAAAAACATTTAATTGAATCAAATCATGCATAAATAGATCAATTATAGATAATTGAGTCATATACATTTGAACCCATGAAGAATCACATGAAACCCTAGAAAATTGGATTGAAATCAAAAGAGAGATTGAGTTTCTTTTAGGACCCAATGGATGAAAGTAATCCATTGGTGAAGTTCCCACATACCTTGGGTAAAGAAAGCCCTAGAATTACAAGAGGAAGAGACCTTGGAGCTTAAAACCCTAGCTTTTTCTTGAGAGCCTTTAGAGAGAATTGGAGAAGATGAACTTTAGGGATTTTAGGGTTTTGAGTGAATAGGAGGGAGTAGGTGTAATTTGAAGAATAAAAGTAGTTATAGGACCTTAGGATAGTATAGAAACAACATAGTTTAGGTGTTAAAAGGGTAGGAAATGACCCAATTAACCCTGAATTAAAACTACCGGAAGACTCTATGCCTTCGACCTACGATCCGTAGGAACTTCTACGGACTCTCCCAGTGAGTCGTAGGATTATTACTGGGACCAATATTTTTGCCAACTTTCCATGGACCCTTCCTACGGGTCGTCGAACTTCCTACGGCCCATTAGGCCCTCTCGTAGAACCCAAAATCACATCCAAGATTTTACTAATTCTGGATCACCACTACAGACACTTCCTACGGCCCGTACAACCTTCTACGGACCATCCTGGTGGTCCTTAGGAACTCATTCGGGACATTTTCCAAAATTCCATGACCTTTTTCTACAATTCCATTCTACAGATCGTAAGAACTTCTCTGGACCATAGGTAGGGTTGTAGGAACTGGAACCAAATCATTTTCTGCAACTTTTCCCTTACAAATTCAATTTACCTATTTTTGAGGTTTTACAACACCTCCCCCTTGGGAATATTCATCCTCGAATGGGATTCAAGCTAGCATGAGTAGAGTGGGGAAAGAGATCTAATAGCCCCACATGAAAGCAAATCACACAAACAAAGAGTAAACCCCAAGCTAAAACATAACTTAAAATAAGTTTTCATGAACATGCATGCATATGGTGACATGACAATAACTAAAATGCATGAATCTGATATAGTGAACACGAGGAACTAATACCTCATGCTAGAATGGGAGCAGAGGGAAAGAGATCAGGATACTTCGCCATAGAACTTTTACGGAAGCAACTTCTTTGTTTCTTAGCTTTCAAACTTGATGATCCAAGATTCCAATTGGAACCTATTCATGAGAAAGACATCACCTTACTACCAACACTCTCTAGTGGCACAATAGAAGTAGGATCACCAACACACGTTTTCAACAAAGAAACATAAAACACTGGATGCACTGATGCCAAATCGGAAGGCTAATCCAATTCATAGGCTACCTTGCCAAAACACCTCAAAATCTAATATGGGCCTTCTTAACGAGGACTAGGCTTCCGTTCCTTTCCAAATCTCATTACACCCTTCATAGGTGAGATTTTCATGTAAACCCAACTATCAACATCGAATTCAAACTCTCTTCTCACATCGGCATAAGACTTTTGTCGACTTTTAGCCATTTTTAACCTTTCTCTAATAAGTCAAACCTTCTCCATAGTCTCATGCACCAACTCGGGCCCTATCAGAGCAACCTCACCAACTTAAAACTAATCAATAGGAGACCTACACCTCCTACCATAGAGAGCCTCAAATGGAGCCATTTGATAATTGAGTAATAACTATTATCATAAGCAAACTTGATCAAAGGCAAGTGATCATCCCAATTACCCTTGAAATCAATCACACAAGCTCTCAACATATTCTTCAAAGTTCAAATTATACGCTCGGCTTGACCACCGGTCTAAGGATAAAAATGTGTACTAGCTTCACTTGAGTACCAAGATCTTTCTAAAATGGCCTCTAAAATTGAGATCTGAGTATCCCTATCAGAGATAATGGATAAAGGCATTCCATGCAACATCACCATATCTCGAATATAAATCCTAGCATAGTCCTCGGTTGAGAATAAAGTCTTCACCGGAAGGAAATGAGTCGACTTATTCATTCGGTCCATAATAACCCAAATCGAATCAAACTGATGACGAGTATGAGGTAAACCCGTAATAAATTCCATATTCAAATTTTCCACTTTCGAGCAGGAATGCTAATGTCTTCAATGCCTATATTTCGTTCTAGGAATAAGGTAAAATTGTTTTTCGGTATGTGGAGTTTTCTTTCGTTGTTACGACAGGCTGAGAGAGCCAAACCTCCCGATTTCTAATGCTCAACTTTCACCTGTTGACAATTTGAACACTTAGCCGCAAATTCTGTAGTATACGTCTTCATCCCATTCAATCAATATACCTCTCACAAATCACGGTACATCTTGGTGGCTCCTGGATGTATAAAATATCAAGAATTGTGAGCTTAAACCAAAATCTAATGCCTCAACTTATCAACATTTGGAGCACACAACCAACCTTGGTAACAAAGAACACAATCTCTCCCTTAGGAGAAAGCATCAATGGCATTTTTAGAAACCACTTTCTTCAACTCAACCATAGTTATATCAAGATATTGCCTAGCTTTCACATCCGAAAGAAGAGATAATTTTGAGTCATTCCGAAAATGACACCACCATCCTTGGAATCAACCAAGTGAACACCCAATTGAGCTAGTCTATGAACATCACGAACTAAATCTCAACATGAGCAACACTACCCATCGACAATTGACTAAGAGTATGGCGACCACATTCACCTTACCCGGATGATAAAGGACACTCATATTGTAATCTTTCCAAAACTCAAGCAATCTCCTTTGGCGAAGGTTCAAATCCTTTTGGTTAAACACATATTGTAAACTGTTATGATCGGTGAACACATCCACATGAACACCATAAAGATAGTGTCTCCAAATCTTTAAAGCAAAAACCACCGCTACTAACTCCAAATCATGAGTCGGATAATTCTTTTCATGCACCTTTAATTGCCTCGAGGCATAAGAAATAATCTTCCCATGTTGTATCAAAATTCAACCAAGACCAATTCGAGAAGCATCACAATAAACTACAAAACCATCGGATCCATCTGGTAGTGTTAAAACTGGGGCTGAGTGAGTATGTCCTTCAACTCTTGGAAAATTTTCTCACAAACTTCTGACCATTGGAATTTCACCTTCTTTTGTGTCAACGTAGTCAAAGGCAAAGCTGTAGAGGAAAATCCATCCACAAATCTTCTATAATAACCGGCCAAACTCAAGAAACTCCAAATATATAAAGTGAAAAGAGGTCTAGGCTAGTTCTTAACTGCCTTGGTCTTCTTAGGATCAACTTGAATACCCTCTCCAGAGACAATATAGCTAAGGAAAGCAACAAACCTCAATCAAAACTCACACTTGCTAAACTTAGCAAACAATTGATGATACTTGAGAATTTGCAACACAATCTTTAGGTGATCAACATGTTCATCCTCACTTTGTGAGTAAATCAAAATATCATCAATAAACACAATCCTGAACATGTCGAGATATTGTTTGAACACCCTATTCATTAGATCCATGAACACCGCTAGGGCATTAGTTAAACCAATTGACATCACTAAGAACTCATAGTGACCATACCAAGTTTAAAAACCCATCTTCGGGTTGTCACTTTCCCTTATTCTCAACTGATGATACCCCAATCGAAGATCAATCTTTGAGAAGAAACTCGCACCTTGGAGTTGATCAAACAAGTCATCTATCCTTGGAATAGGATACTTGTTCTTTACTGTGAATTTGTTTAATTGCCGATAGTGAATACAATGCGAAGTGAACTATCCTTCTTTTGAACAAACAACATAGGTGCACCAATGGAGAGATACTCGATCTAATGAAACCCTTATCCAACAAATCTTTCAACTGATCCTTTAACTCCTTAAGTTCTGTTAGAGTCATATGGTAAGGAGGAATAGAGATAGGTCGCATATCTAGACAAAGGTCAATACCAAAGTCTATTTTTCTTTCAGGAGGAATACCACGAAGATCATCGGGAAACACTTTCCGAAACTCATTTATAATCAAAGTTGACTCAAGAGTAGGGGTTTCAGAATCCGTATCCCTAACCCGAACAAGATGATAGATACAACCTTTAGATATTATTTTCCTAGCCTTTAGGCAAGATAAAGATCGACCCTTAGGCACTAAATTTCCACCCTTCCATTCTAAAATAGGTTCATTTGGAACCTGGAATTTGACCAATTGTGTATGACAATCTATGAAAGCATAACAAGAATGAAGCCAATCCATCCCAAGAATGACATTAAAGTCTATCATGTCTAGCTCTACAAGGTCAACTGGAGTGACTCGATGAAAAACTGAAATTGGACAGTTTCTATAGAATCGTCTAGCAATAATTGAGTCACCAACAGGTATAGAGACTAAAAAAGGTTCTAAAAGAATTTTGGGACAGACATCAAATCTCATAGCCACATAAAGAGTCTCAAAAGATAATGTATTACCTGGATCAAGCAATGCATATACATCAAGATGAAAGAATCATAACATACCGATTACCACATCCGGAGAACTCTCATGATCATATCGAGTCTGAAGAGCATAAAATTTGTTCTGACAAGGAGCACCACCCAAACTAGAACCACTAGGCTGAACCTAACGGCCATCCTTACCCTTGCTAGCTTGTGAAGAACAATCCCTCACCTTGTGACCACTTTTCCCATAACCAAAGCAAATGTCAGTACCAATTAAGCATTTTCCCGAATGACTCTTGCCACACTTTTGGCAAGCGGGAAAAGTAGATCCACTAGAACTACCTCCTTGAGGCATAAGGTTAGACATCCTATCCTTGTTGTACTTTTTGAGCCGGAACATTTGATGAATTATAACCGGAGAACTTTTGTCAAAACTGATAATGTCCATTTCCACCGAGCCTAGAGTGAGAGAAATCACCATCACCCATTCTTTCCCTTTTTGACTCCCTAACCTTCTCCTTTAGTTTTTCCTCCTCTATTTTTTAGGCATGAATAATTAACCTTGAGATGTCCATCTCTTTGATCAACATGGTGGTCCGACATTCTTTGACCACCATCTCAGATACTCCCGACACAAACTTACTCATCCTTGCTCTAGAGTCAGCAACTATAGTAGGAGCATACTTCGATAATTGGGTGAACTTCAAAGAGTACTCTTTCACACTCTTGTTGCCTTGCCTTAGGTTTATGAACTCTTGCACTTTAGCCTCTCTCATCTCAAAGGGAAAGAAATGATCAAGAAATTCCCCTTTGAACTTGTCCCAATCCAAGGGACCCGCATCCAATGCTCTTTCCTCTTTCCAATAGTCAAACCAAACTTGAGCAACACCCTTGAGTTGGTAAGCGGCCAAATCCACCTTTTCCACCGGAGTCACTCCCATGATGTCCACAATCTTATGTATTCCCTCAATGAACTCTCATGGATCCTCATCAACTTTCGACCCATGAAATTTCGGAGGATTCATCATTATGAAGTCTCTAACCCTTGTTGCCGTCGTACCCACTGTAGACACGTAATTTTTGACCGAACCTAAGGATTTTCACCATTTTATTCCTTAAATATTTCTTCTAGGTCTAAATTAAATATATTTTTTTCATCTTATTTTAGTAAGTTTACTTTAAAAGATTTGAAGACTACAAAAAAATATATGTTTTCTTTTAATTTAAGTTTTAATAAATAAGCTAGTATTTCTTAATTATATTTTTTAGACTAGCTATTTGATTTTTATTATATTTGTATTAATTCAAAATAGTTAGCTAATATTTTTATTATTATAATTTTAATTGTATTTAATTGAAAGAAATTAACCTAAAGTACCCTACAACCATTTTCCTACCCCATTACCCCCACACTCCCTCAGACACTACCCCACCTCACAATCCTATATCTACCCACCTACACACATATATTTTCCCTCCCTATAGATACCACTCACAACAACACAAAAAATACACACACACGAGAAAAAACAAAAAAAAAACAACATTCCAAACATTTTTTTCTTCCTTCCCAACCATACAGAAACCCCTCAATTCAAAACACTTACACACTATTACAAAAATACCAAAACATTTACTTCAAACTCGCGCACACAAAGAAAAAGACACACTGAGAAATATAAAAAAAGTAGAGATAAGAAACAAAGATTTGGGGTCCAAGTTCGAGTTTCCAGGAAATGGCATCCTTGTTATTATTCTCACACTTATTCAGTCCCCTTCTATTTATTTTTTGTAATTTTATTGTGAATCAAAAGTATGAAAGCAGTTATTTAAATGATTTCACATATTAGTTAGTATGTGAAGTTGATCATCTATGTGAGATTCTTACTATGAATTGAATGTTTGATTATTTGAGTACTTATATATTTGAGCATAGATTTGAAGGTTTCAAGATATTAATATTGTGAGTATAAATATTTTTCAACTTGATTTTTTAAAAAATAAAAATGAATACCGATATTTTTTCAAGCAGGAAGAGAAAAGAATGGGTGTTATAGTCTCCTATTTAAGTTTCATTCCCTCATATTGTTCTTATTTTTATAAGTAAGATAATTAATCATATTCTATCTACTATTTATTGAATTTTGTATACAAGGGATATAAGATTTATGTATTTTGCTTTGGTTCTATAGAATTCATGATGTAAATCACCCATCATTAATGTCTCCTTTTCAATAGTTTAATTTGTCACATGAAATGAGTAAATAGTGAATAATTAATTTTGTGAAATTTGTGAATTAATTGATATTAAGATATCTTTTTTTTTATGAACCACTTTTTCATCCTAAAATTATCGCCACGCTCCACTAAAATTTAGCACGTTAGTGTCATGTTATTGTATATCACATATCTACATTGATTCACTCTCTTTTATTTTATTGTCTAAAAATTGTAAGGTATAATAAGTCAAAATGTTTAGTTTAAATTGATTGATTACATTTGAAATTTATCAACTGACAAGGAGTCTTAACTGTAATTGGGAACGAAATTTGGTTCTAACCTTGGCCAGTGTTTGGCCTTGCGAATTAAAGGGATTACGAAGTTACAATCTACCTTAAGACATTAAGTAATTAAATATTGTGAAAGGAGTAAGATGGGATGTGAGTTTATTCTAAACCCCATCACATAGAGAAAAGAAAGAAAAATTTATTTGTAAGGAAGTAAAATGAGTTGCGGATTAATCGAAAAATCGTGATAAAAAAAAAATGAAAGAGAGGAGAGGAAAATAATAGTAATCTTAAATTTACAAAAGACAAATAAATGTCTCTAATATTAGACGAGCATATAATAATAATAATCAAGTAGTCGGGCGGTAGTCCGCCATAATGACTTAGATCTAGCAATCGTAGTACCCGTACAAGGGACATACAACCGAAATATAAGAGAATTTTCTTCTAGTTTTGATGACTGTATGGAACTGGGTTAAATACCCTTTTACCCGAGCAAGGGGTCTGTCAAGATCATAATACATACTCAAGTTGAGCCCATGTGTCTAGCAGTTCTAACCGGAAATAAATTGCCCTTTTCTCCATTTATCAGGACTTACATCAATCAGCTGGCTAGACGGAGCCACTAAGGCAAAGCCAACAAGAATAGTACTAAGATCTGACTGTACCACCATCTCGAAACCAAGTCAAAACAACCGGAACAGAAAATTCCTTCATACTTAGATTGAGTCTAGATTTTCTTCAAGGTTAACATATGCAAGGAGTTAGATATTCAACATAGGTATGAAATGGTTTAGCCGGACATCGTCCTGGCTTCAAGCGATAAACTTAAAAAAAAAATTAAATAGTACCTTCTGTTTTTGATCCACCAGTTGCCTTCAAAGTTGAAGATTTTATAGATTTTTCAGAATGTTTATACAATAGAGAGAGTTTACAATAGAGAGAGAAAATAAAACTAGAAAGGAAAAAGCTTGCCTTCAACTAAGAATGCAAGGTCCTATAAATAAGAGAAAAATGAATAACTTTATCTACAGGAATAGGCCCGACATCTAGGTCCTTATAGTGTATCTACTGTTCTGTTACAATATTTCTACTGTTTCGTGAGTCCCTCAGGCGGCTTCACTGTTTCTCTTTCCCCCTGATAGCACGAATTAATTCTTCTGCCCTTTACAAGGAGCTTTCTGCCAATATTTCTTCAAGCTCAATTGGCTGAGAATCTGTTGCCGCGATATCATCGTTGCTAGTTTTACTCCTCATTGAAGTGTCTGATTTATCATATTGGTTAATAGAATGAAGTAAATTTCTTTGTACTTCCTCTAGATATATCTCGATCATTTCCTCCTTATCTCCTTCTTGGATGGAAATCCTTCTGGCTATGTGCCTGACTGAACTATCATCAATAATTTCCTTTACAAGAGTTTTAGAATACTCTTGGATTTTAGTTTCAATTAAATCCAGAAGTTCTTGGCCATATGAGGTTTTTGTCTTATGATCTCTTTTTATAAGCTTATCCCAGAAATTATTATAAAATACTCTGTATAAGCATGGGATCTGTTCTTGTGTAAACCTGAGCCCTGGGGTCCATTTATGAATCCATGGAATGGAGAACTCGATGAAAAAATAAATCTGATCAATATTTTCTAAATAGCAGATATGATCTGTATGGTATAACTCAGTTAACTGAGGTGATACCTTAACCCATTCTTTATATAATTTAAAAAATGGTTCTGGCAATATCTTGACCGTTGGACCGTGGTATGACCACCATTTTAGAAACCAATTTGGGATGCTTTGTTCGAATATCTTCGCACATATCTTCACAAACCAAGTGTGTTTATGTCTATCAATGTTGTAATAAAGCACTTTATCAAATGCTTGCACATAATCCCAATATGTAAAATTTATGCGAGTTTTGTTGAGACTTATCTGTCTCTCGTTCATGGTGGAAATTCCCCAATCTTCAACAGATATAATCTGTTTAATAATGATCTTAGAGAAACTATGTTCCTCTGTATTATATCCCGAGAAGTGCTGAAATTCTGCACTTCCTGTATCCTTCAAGATTGTTTCATAATATGATCGGGTTTTATATGATTCACCCGGGTAATATAAGCCATTTATTAAGTACCATTGGAATATCTTCCAAGGTTCATATTTTCTCTGAATCTCAGAGTTTTCAACAAGAAATATTACTTCTTTGTTGATTATCTGTTCGAATGACTTGATATCATCATTGTCATCTTTAGCAATTGAAGCAAATGTATCACTTTGCTTTTGAGCTGTCAAATATGCTTGCAATTGAGAATATAAAGGGCTATCTTCTGGAATATTTTCTAGATGAATTGATTAACTTGTAGAAGATTGAGGTATCTTCATATTTACACGTTTTTTCTGTCCCATTTGTATAACTGGAGAGCTTGTTGAGGATCTGTATGATGACCCCGAAGATCCTTGTTGCTGTGGGGATGATCTTCCCCCTCTGGCACGTCCTCTACCTTTAATCCAAGGCGGGTTCATTCTGCAAATATAACAGATTTTATTTCTCCGATAATTCATCATAAATAGAACTATCTCTAACTTCATCCTCTGATATACCATATTCTTCATAATCAAATATAGAGAATTTTATAAGATCATTGATGAATAATTCGATAATAACCTCTTTCATATCACGAGGTAAAGTCATAACTTGAAGAATAGCAATTAATAAATTGTTATCCAAAAACATACTGTAAAGAGAGGGATTTATCATTGTAAATATTCTCTAGATAAGAAATCAGGAAGAGAGTTATCAACTCCCTTTTTATAGAGGATCTCAAAGTCAAAAGGGGCTAGTTGTGCTTGCCACCTAGCAAAGATTAATTTAGAAGCATCATGCTTAAAATCTTTATTGAACATGAACTTAACTGATTGAGCATCAGTTTTTATCAAAAACGTTTGATTATATAAATCATCTTGAAATTTTAAGACACACTTAACAATTGTCAACATTTCATGACCCACAGTTGCATATTTCTTCTGGGCTTCTGTCCATTTTCCTGAATGGAATCTAATCAAATATTCATTATTATCATAAGGGTTAACCTGTTTTAATATCCCTCCGTAACCAATATTAGACGCATCCGTCTCAATAATCTTTTGCCAAGCAGGGTTAGCAAGAGTAAGACATGGCAAAGAATTAACCCTTTGCTTAACACTTCTTACCAGAGCAGTATGACTGCTAGACCACGGTTCTTTATAACCCTTTTTCAAACGATCATATAAAGGAGCCAAATCTCGAGACAGATTTTTATAAAATGGTGATATGTAATTTAAACTTCCCAAAAATCGCTGTAATTGAGTTCTATCATAAATGATATCAGGAAATTTTGAGGCAAACTCAATAGATCTTTGAATAGGCGTTATCTTGACGTGACAAATAAGATGACCCAAAAATCTTACTTCTATTTGAAATAAACTCATTTTTGGTTTGGATACAACTAAACCATTTTGAATAACAATCTTTTTGAAGATATCTAAATGCTTAATATGCATTTCTAGAGTTTTAGAATACACTAAAATATCATCAATATAATCAATTATGAATTCTAAATAAGGGTTAAAAATGTCATTAATTATTTTCTGAAATTCAGAAGGGGCATTTTTTAAACCAAATGGCATAACATTCCATTCATATTGCCCAAAAGGAACATTGAAAGCAGTTCTATAAGAATGCTCTTTAAATATTTGAATCTGCCAATACCCTGATTTTAAATCAAATTTTGAAAATATATTGGCATCATATAATCTAGAGAATAAATCTCTTTTATTAGGAATAGGATATCTTATCCACTTTAGATATTTATTCAAAGGTTTATAGTTTATCACTAATCTGGGAACACCTCGCTCCTTTTCAGCTGTATTATTAACATAAAAAGTTGTGCAAGACCAAGGAGATTTAGAAGGTTTTATCAAATCCTTTTGAAGCAACTTATCAATCTCTTTTTTGCAAAATTCTACCAGTTCAGAATTCATCTGGCAGGGCCTTGATTTAGTTAGAATATCATCCTCAGAAAAATTATCTTCATAAGGAAGAGTGACTATATGCCTTTTTCTATCCCAAAAAGCACTTGGATGGTCAGCACAAGTATCAATAGAAAGTTGTCCAGTAATCAATTTAATTTTTTCCTGAACTTTTGTAGATTTTAGAGTATCCAAAATATTCATGCTCAAGCACTCCAGTTGAAGTGAATCAACATGTTTTTGCTTCATATCAATTAAAGCACTTATTTCTTTTGATACGGGATTAGTAACAAAAGTGTAGCTGATTTTTCGATTATTAGTACCTGCAGAAAATCCTAAAAATCTCTGTAATTGAGTTTTATCAGAAATTATATCAGGAAATTTTGATGCAAAGTCTATAGATCTTTTTATAGGCGTTATCTTGCCTTGACAAATAAGATGTCCTAAAAATCTAACTTCAGTTTGAAATAAACTCATTTTTTGTTTTGATATAACTAAACCATTTTGAATCACAACCCTTTTAAATATATCTAAATGCTTAATATGCATTTCAAAAGTTTTAGAATATACCAAAATATCATCAATGTAAACAATAATAAAATCCATATACGGATTAAAAATATCATTCACTATTTTCTGAAATTCAGAAGGCGCATTTTTCAAACCAAATGGCATAACATTCCATTCATATTGACCAAAAGGTACATTAAAAGCAGTTCTATAAGAATGCTCTTTATAAATCTGAATTTGCCAATAACCTGATTTTAAATCAAATTTTGAAAAGATATTAGCATCATATAATCTAGATAATAAATCCCTTTTATTAGGAATGGGATAACAAATCCATTTTAAATATTTATTAAGAGGTTTATAATTTATCACCATTCTTGGGACACCTCTTTCTTTTTCAGCTGCATTACTAACATAAAAAGCAGTACAAGACCAAGGAAATTTAGAAGGTTTTATCAAACCCTTTTGTAATAAATTATCAATTTTCTTTTTGCAAAATTCAACTAATTCTGCATTCATTTGACAAGGTCTAGATTTAGTAGGAATATTTTCCTCCACAAAATCTTTTTCATAAGGAAGAGTAACAATATGTTTTTTTCTATCCCAAAAGGCACTCGGATGATCAGCACAAATATCAACAGAAAGCTGTTCAGAAATTAATTTAATCTTTTCCTGAACTTTTACTGATTTTAAAGTTTCAAATATATTCATGCTATAACATTCTAATTGCAAAGTATCAATATGTTTTTGCTTCATATCAATTAAATCACTTATTTCTTTAGAAATGGGATCAGTAATAAAAGTATAACTAATTTTCTTATCATCAGTTCCTGCAGAAAATCCTTTAGCATCTATATGAGTAAAAGGATAAATAACATTTATAAACGGAGTTCCAAGTATAATTGGAGGATATAACTGATTTTTTACCAAAAAGAAGAAATGCGGAATACACACTTTATTTTGGCAGATACTAACATTAGACAATTTATACTTTATATCTAAAGCATGACCAGATGCAGATTTAACAGTATGAGTAGTTTTTTGAAAATACTTCGAAGAAACTAATCCTTCTTGAATGAAACTAACATCTGCACCATTATCAATCATAGCAATATCAGTTATGGAAAAATTATTATCAATTAAAATAGTACATTTAACATACCATTTATGAGCAGTAATAACTTGCATCATACCAAGAAAAGAATTATTCTCATAACTGTTTTTATCTAAAACATCTTGTGATTCTTCTTCAATAACTACATTTTTTCCTTTCTCACTAGATGCCTCAGTCAGAGAATTAAATTTCTCTACCTGCGATATCCTATGATCACAAATCATTTGATTTTGTTTTAAAGATTTAATCTCTTTTTTAAGATTTTCAATCTCATATTTTAAATCATCAAATGAAGAATCTCTTATCGGAACATTTAATTTATTATTTAAACGATTATTAACTTCATTTATAGAATAGGGAGCCTGATATTCAAAGCTTCTGGGTTTTTCAAAATTTTTTGAAGAAGTTGATCCAGATGTGTCTGCCAGACCAATAATCTTTTCCCGAAGTTTGCTATCAGTTACCTCTTTCAAAAGTTCTATCACATTATCAGAAGTGATAGTATTGACATTTAAATCTTGAAATTGGGCCTGCAATTTATAAAATTCATCATTTTCACAAACACAATTATCATTTTGACAAGTATTACAAGTATTATCACAAACCTGTTCATCTTCTGAGAATTCAAGTAAATCAACTTCTACTTCTGACTCACTTACCGAATCATAATCTGATTCTGCACCAGAAGTATATAACAAACCATGAATTCTGTCAAATAACTCTTCATCCAATTCTAAAGCTTTAAGCTTTTCAAGCTTACAATTTGGATCAATATGTCCATACTTGCCACATTTATAACATTTAATTTTTGCCAAATCTCTTTTAGATCTATTTTTGGCAAATCTTTTTTCTCTTCGGTAGCTTTTCCTAGCTTCCCTTTCTTCTTTAGATCTTCTTTTAGATCTCTTTTTCTTATACGGACTATCATATTTATCCTTTTTCTTTTTGTTTTTACCAGAGATATCTGGTAAACCAAACTGAGTACAAAAATCTCCCATTTGGTTTCTTTCTTTCAGCTTATCCATCTTAAGCCGTCTTGAGAGCCTTAATTCATTGCATAAGTTTAATCCTTCTTGTGTACATATTCCTATTAATTTTCCATACGTCAAATCACCATATGGAATTTCTGGCATATTTCCTCACAAAACTTTCCTTACTCGTTCTGCAAATATTGACGAAAGCCCATCTATAAATTTAGCTTTCCAATGAGAATATTTATTTTCGGGTAGTTCCATTACCCTACTTAAATAAGTATCTTTATACCATCTAAATTCACTTAATGTCCTGCATCTAAGACCATTAAGCAAAGTTCTTATTGTTTCATGCTGATTAGTATAACGTCCATTAAAATGTTCTAAAATTGTAAGAACAAGTGTATAAACAACATCTTCTCTGTTAGCAACAAGAGTCATACCTAAGTTATCGACTCCTCCATCAGTTGCTCTAGCATTCACAATCATAGCTTTTTCTTCAACTGATAAATAATTATCCCACCAGCCTCTTAATTGACCAGTGAAACCTGCAACAATCATTTTACAAATATTTCTATTTGTATTATTACCACTTTTGCAAATAGTTCCGTACATCAACATCCGATGAACTAAAATAGTTAACTGTCTATCCGTTAACCCGTCCAAATTCCATTCATAAATTTCGGAACCACTATAAGAAGTGTTTGTCTGATTCCAATCTCTTTCTTCAATAAGAACATCTTGAGGAGTTGGTCTAGAATAATAATAAGTCTGCATCCGAGGTTTATCAGCAAATTTATTATTTTTAAAATAACCTTTTAATTTATTAATTTCAAAAAAAATCTCTTCTTTATGATCACCAGATTTTTCAATCTTTTCTGCAAAATCTTCAGAAAGATTAATAGGTTTTAAACTTAAATTACCAAATTTTTTATTAAAAATTTTAAACTTTTCATCAAGAAGATCCTCTAAATCATTTAATCTTTTAAATTTAAATCCCTGAATTTCAGGGGGTCTTTGAATATTAGCAATAACAACTGGATCCTCTGAAACCTTTTTAGAAGTTGAAGCCAGGTCAGAAGGCTTTTTGCTGTTACTAAAATTTTATTTCTCTCTCTAAATTGTAAATCTTCTTGTATCATACATCTAAATATATAAAATCTTCAAGCTTTTGAAGGCAACCGGCGGAGTCTAAGCCGAAGGTACTTATTTTATTTTTAGTAATATTATTTCTGTTCTGAGACCGAACGATGTCCGAATAAGTTAATTCATATCTATGTTAAATATCTAACCTTTGAACTATGTTAACTATGAAAATATACTAGACTCAATTTAGGTATGAAATGAAATTTTTGTTCCGATCATTTTTACTTGGTTTCGAGATGGTGGTACAGTCAGATTTAAGGTACTGTATTTAGTGGTTCCAATTAGCAAAGCTGGGAGTGTAAGTCCCCGTTAAAAAGGAGTTAAAGAAGGGGCAGAAATATCCCAGTTAGAACCTGCTGGTTAATGAACTACTCTAAATAGTATTTAAATCTTGACAGGCCCTTTGCTCGGGTAAAAGAGGTTTAGCCTCAACCCATACAGTCATCATGCTTAATAATTATTTTAGAAAAGTTATAAACATTTTCACTCGAGTTATAACTCGAAAAGTGCTTAAAATCTGCACTGCTTGTTTCCTTTAAGATCGTTTCATAATACGATCGAGTTTTATACGATTCACCCGGATAATATAAGTTATTAATCAAATACCTTTGGAATATCTTCCACGGCTCATCTTTCCTCTGAATTTCAGAGTTTTCCACAAGAAATATCATTTCTCTTTTGCTAACTCTTTCATAGGACTTGATATCATCATTGTCCTCTTGTGCAATCGAAGCAAAAGTATCTTTTTGCTTTTGTTTTCCTAAATATGCTTGTATTTGAACATATAAAGGATCATTTTCTGGAATATCTTCCAGATGTATTGATGATGCTGTTTGAGAAATCTTCTCATTCACCAAGGTCCTTTTCCCCATTTGTATCACTGGAGAAGTCTGAGAGGACGATCCATATGAGGACGCCTGAGAATATGATCTCTATTGAGACGGAGGAAATTTTCCCCCTCTTCCTCTATCTTTTCCTCTAGAATTAGAGGATTCCATCCTACAATCATAATATTAATCATCTGATAAGTCTTCATAAATAAATCTATCATAGACATAATCATCTGATTCATATGATCTATCATCATAATTAAAGATAGAGAAATCTTCTCTAACAATTTCATTAATTATCTTATCAATAATTACTTCCTTTAAATCTCTAGGAAGATTTATCACTTGTAAAATTGCTATCAAACAAGGATTATTTATGAAAACATTTATATAAGAGGAATTCATTGTAAAAATTCTCTTGATAAGAAATCTGGTAAGAAATTTTCACATTCTTTCTTATAAAGAATTTCAAAATCAAAAGGTGCCAACTGTGCTTGCCACCTAGCAAATATCAATTTTGAAGCATCATGTTTGAAATCTTTATTAAACATGAATTTAACTGCTTGTGCATCAGTTTTTATTAAAAACTTTTGATTATATAAATCATCTTGAAATTTTAATACACATTTAACAATAGTAAGCATTTCATGTGCTACCGTAGCATATTTCTTCTGGGCATCAGTCAATTTCCCAGAATGAAAACGAATCAAATATTTAGTTTTGTCATGGGGATTAACTTGTTTTAAAATTCCACCATAACCAATATTAGATGCATCAGTCTCAATAACCTTCTGCCATGAAGGATTAGCAAGGGATAAACAAGGCAAATCATTAATTTTTTGTTTAACAAATTTAACCAAATTAGTATGACTATTAGTCCAAGGTTCTTTGTACCCTTTCTTTAATCTATCAAATAAAGGAGCCAAATCTCTAGAAAGATTTTTATAAAAATGAGAAATATAATTTAAACTCCCTAAAAATCTCTGCAATTGAGTTCTATCAGAAATAACATCAGGAAACTTTGATGCAAAGTCTATAGATCTCTGAATAGGCGTTATCTTACCTTGACAAATAAGATGCCCTAAAAATCTTACTTCAGTTTGAAATAAATTCATTTTTGGGTTGGATATAACTAAACCATTTTGAATCACAACCTTTTTAAATATATCTAAATGATTAATATGCATTTCAAATGTTTTAGAATATACCCAAATATCATCAATATAAACAATAATGAAATCCATATAAGGATTAAAAATATCATTCATTATTTTCTGAAATTCAGAAGGCGCATTTTTCAAACCAAATGGCATCACATTCCATTCATATTGACCAAAAGGCACATTAAAGGCAGTTCTATAAGAATGCTCTTTGAATATCTGAATTTACCAATAACCTGATTTTAAATCAAACTTTGAAAAAATATTAGCATCATATAATCTAGATAATAAATCCCTTTTATTAGGAATGGGATAACGAATCCATTTTAAACATTTATTAAGAGGTTTGTAATTTATCACCAATCTTGGGACACCTCTTTCCTTTTCAGCTGCATTATTAACATAAAAAGCAGTGCAAGACCAAGGAGATTTAGAAGGTTTTATCAAACTCTTTCGTAACAAATTATCAATTTCCTTTTTGCAAAATTCAACTAATTTTGCATTCATTTGACAAGGTCTAGATTTAGTAGGAATGTTTTCCTCCACAAAATCTTCTTCATAAGGAAGAGTAACTATATGCTTTTTTCTATCCCAAAAAACACTGGGGTGATCAGCACAAATATCAACAGAAATCTGCTCAGAAATTAATCTATTCTTTTCTTGAACTTTCACAGATTTTAAAGTTTCAAATATATTCATGCTATAACATTCTAATTGCAAAGTATCAATATGCTTTTGCTTCATATCAATTAAAACACTAATTTCTTTAGAAATAGGTTCTGTAATAAAAGTATAACTAACTTTCTTATCATTAATCCCTGCAGAAAATCCTTTAGAATCAATATGAGTAAAATGATAAATAACATTTATAAACGGAGTTCCAAGTATAATTGGACGATATAATTGATTTTTTACCAAAAAGAAGAAATGCGGAATACACACTTTATTTTGGCAAATACTGACATTTGACAATTTATATTTTATATCTAAAGCATGACCAGATGCAAATTTAACAGTATGAGTAGTTTTTTGAAAATATTTTGAAGGAATCAATCCTTCTTGAATGCAACTAACATCTACACCACTATCAATCATAGCAATATCAGTTATGGAGAAACTATTATTAATTAGAATGGTACATTTAACATACCATTTGTGAGCAGTAATAACTTGCATCATTCCAAGAAAAGAATTATTTTCTGAAGTGATTTTTTCGAAAACTTCTTGTGGTTCTTCTTCTTCTACCACAATATTTTTTCCTTTGTCATTAGATACTTCAGTTAAAGAATTAAATTTCTCTACCTGAGATATCATATGATCACCAATCATTTGATTTTGTTTCAAAGATTTAATATCCTTTTTGAGATTTTCAATCTCATATTTTAAATCATCAAAAGAAGAATCTCTTACCGGAACATTTAATTTATTATTTAACCTGTTATTAACTTCATTTATTGAATAAGGAGCCTGATATTCAAAACTTCTGGGTTTTTCAAAATTTTTTAAAGGACTTGATCCAGACGTGTCTGCCAGACCAATTATTTTTTCCCGAAATTTGCTATCAGTTACCTCTTTCAAAAGTTCTATCACATTATCAGAAGTGATAGTATTGACATTTAAATCTTGAAATTGAGCCTGTAATTTGTAAAATTCATCATTTTTACAAACACAATTATTATCTGGACAAGTATTACAAGTATTATCACAAACCTTTTCATCATCTGAGAAGTCAAGTAAATCAACTTCTTCTTCTGACTCACTTACCGAACCATAATCTGATTCAGAACCAGAAGTGTATAACAAACCATGAATTCTATCATATAACTCATCATCCAATTCTAATGCTTTAAGCTTTTCAAGCTTACAATTTGGAGCAATGTGTCCATACTTTCCACATTTATAACATTTAATTTTTGCCAAATCTCTTTTAGATCTATTCTTGGCAAATCTCTTTTCTCTTCGGTAGCTTTTTCTAGCTTCCCGTTCTTCTTTAGATTTTCTTTTAGATCTCCTTTTCTTATACGGACTATCATCCGAACGATTATACTTATCCTTTTTCTTTTTGGTTTTAACCGAAGTATCTGGTAAACCAAATTGAGTGCAAAAATCTCCCATTTGATTTCTTTCTTTCAGCTTATCCATTTTAAGTTGTCTTGAGAGCCTTAATTCATTACACAAGTTTAATCCTTCTTGTGTACATATTCCTATTAATTTTCCATAGGTCAAATCACCATATGGGATTTCAATCATATTTCCTCGCAAAACTTTCCTTACTCGTTCTGCAAATAATGACGGAAGCCCATCTATAAATTTAGCTTTCCAATAAGTATATTTGTTTTCGGGTAATTCCATAACCCTACTCAAATAAGTATCTTTATACCATCTAAATTCACTTAATGTCCTGCATCTAAGACCATTAAGTAAAGTTCTTATAGTTTCATGCTGATTAGTATAACGACCATTAAAATGTTCTAATATTGTAAGAAGAAGGGTATAAACAGCATCTTCTTTGTTAGCCACAAGAGACATTCCTAAGTTATCAACTCCTCCATCAGTTGCTCTAGCATTCACAATCATAGCTTTTTCTTCAACCGATAAATAATTATCCCACCAGTCTCTTAATTGACCAGTGAAACCTGCGACAATCATTTTACAAATATTTCTATCTGTATTATTAACACTCTTGCAAATAGTTGCGTACATCAACATCCGATGAACTAAAATAGTTAACTGTCTATCTGTTAACCCATCCAAATTCCATTCATAGATTTCAGAACCACTATATGAAGTGTTTGTCTGATTCCAATCTCTTTCTTCAATAAGAACACCTTGAGGAGTTGGTCTATTATAATAATAAGTCTGCATCCTCGGTTTATCAGCAAATTTGTTATTTTTAAAATAACCTTTTAATTTATTAATTTCAAAAAAAATCTCTTCTTTATGGTCACCTGATTTTTCAATCTTTTCTGCAAAATCTTTAGAAAGATGAATTGGTTGTAAACTTAAATTACCAAATTTTTTATTTAATTTTTTAAATTTTTCATCAAGAAGTTCTTCTAATTCATTTAAAGGCTTAAATTTAAATCCCTGAATTTCAGGGGGCCTTTGAATATTAGCAACGGCAACTGGAGCATCTGGAACCTTTTTAGAAGTAGTAGCTAGGTCAGATGTCTTTTTGCTATTACTAATTTCTTTTATCAAAGAAGACAAATTATCTAATTTTTTGTCAAGAGAACTAATTTGTTCACCAAGCACTTTAACATATAAACCCAAATAATTGTTTTGAGAAATAATTTTATTTATTCAACTATGGTCACTTCTGCAACCTCCTTTTCAATAAATCTTTGAAAGGCTTCAAAAGTAATACCAGTATTATTTGGCAAAACAAAAGAAGATTGAGGAGTGTAAATAGCTTTTATAATTTTTCCACTCCCATCTTTATACGATCTTTCCAAAACATTTATATATAAAGGGAGATAAGTTGCTATAAACCAAGGTACAAAATACATAGTTTGATTATGCAAAGCGC
This sequence comes from Solanum appendiculatum, assembly GCA_018342035.1. Lineage (NCBI taxonomy): Eukaryota > Viridiplantae > Streptophyta > Magnoliopsida > Solanales > Solanaceae > Solanum > Solanum appendiculatum. The sequence goes on from JAGDQO010001433.1 coordinate 27,151, forward strand.
AAGTTTCATAAAACTCCTGAGAAATATTATTCATATCCTCTTTACTATAAGAATCAAAAACCAAGTTTTAAACTGATTCCATTTCCTTGAGAAAAATTCTTCTTGAATATATTTTCTCGCCTGTGAACCAGGACTAAAATCAATTTGGTGTGACATCATTTAAAAACTATCATTATCTAATCCCATTTCGGAATTTGTAGGTATATCACCTATCTGAGAAGCAGTAAGAATATCACCATGCGTATTGACAACCTGCACAATATTTGCCTGAGGTTCAACTTAATTACCTCAGAAGGCTTTGCCTTATACTTTGACTTTTCAGTTGTCAAAGTATTCAAAGAAGCTGCTCGATTTCTAGACATCTTATAAACCGGCTCAATTGGAGAAATATGACTTACCATTGGTCTCCTTAATTCTGAAAATGATTGTCTAGAATATATTGTAGATCTATCATCAAATCTTCCAGTATTACTGTTATTAAATTGAATCATAATCCTTTCATCTGGATTTTGAGAAACATGAGAGCAATCTGTATTACTGACCTCATTTGTTAGCTGATCTGGAGCTATAACAGAACTTAAAGTCCCAGTTTCTGGGAAATTTATTTCATCCCACAATATAGTCCTTCTTGTGGTTATTTTCGACTTCGCAAAGTTTGTTTCCATCAAAACAATTTGTTGAGAAGTATCATATAATTTACACTTTGGATTCAAAGTAGATAATAAACGATAATAAATTCTATACGACAAGCATAATAATTCTGAGCCTGGCGCATAATTATAACCATGAGTTTTAACATTTAATGTTAAAGCATCCAAACTATTAACATCAGATAACGATAATTGTAAATTAGGCTGAGTGTTAAAATAAACTGGCCCATAAGCAACTGTTGATTCAATCGAACCTATTAAAGATTGCCGAAAATTATAATTTCTAGCATCTCTTAAAGCTGCCATAAAAGTTTCAGGTAAACCTTTAAGAGTAAGAGGTTTCAAAGCAATTTGAACCATGCCAATATGCATATAATTAAATTGATGACGATATATATTAATATCTCGTTCATTTAATAAACGAATTGTCTGTTCTTCATAATTAAGAGCAATAGATTGTTCAGTTGTTTTTATCAACTGTTTAGAAGAAAATTTATCAAACCAACCATAATCATACACAGTATTCATCGAGACTTTCGGAATTGTCCACCTGTTTAACAAATCTAAATTTTGAGGTATATCTATCTCTTGCAATCTAGTACTTTTAGTACTACTATCTCCCTGTTCCATAAACAGAAAATCAAACAATTTTCATATCTATATTAAATATTTTCACCTTTTAAAATTTACATTTACTATGAAAATCCCTAGGCTCTGATACCAACAATAACAGGGTTATGGAATTACCCGAAAACAAATATACTTATTGGAAAGCTAAATTTATAGATGGGCTTCCGTCATTATTTGCAGAACGAGTAAGGAAAGTTTTGCGAGGAAATATGATTGAAATCCCATATGGTGATTTGACCTATGGAAAATTAATAGGAATATGTACACAAGAAGGATTAAACTTGTGTAATGAATTAAGGCTCTCAAGACAACTTAAAATGGATAAGCTGAAAGAAAGAAATCAAATGGGAGATTTTTGCACTCAATTTGGTTTACCAGATACTTCGGTTAAAACCAAAAAGAAAAAGGATAAGTATAATCGTTCGGATGATAGTCCGTATAAGAAAAGGAGATCTAAAAGAAAATCTAAAGAAGAACGGGAAGCTAGAAAAAGCTACCGAAGAGAAAAGAGATTTGCCAAGAATAGATCTAAAAGAGATTTGGCAAAAATTAAATGTTATAAATGTGGAAAGTATGGACACATTGCTCCAAATTGTAAGCTTGAAAAGCTTAAAGCATTAGAATTGGATGATGAGTTATATGATAGAATTCATGGTTTGTTATACACTTCTGGTTCTGAATCAGATTATGGTTCGGTAAGTGAGTCAGAAGAAGAAGTTGATTTACTTGACTTCTCAGATGATGAAAAGGTTTGTGATAATACTTGTAATACTTGTCCAGATAATAATTGTGTTTGTAAAAATGATGAATTTTACAAATTACAGGCTCAATTTCAAGATTTAAATGTCAATACTATCACTTCTGATAATGTGATAGAACTTTTGAAAGAGGTAACTGATAGCAAATTTCGGGAAAAAATAATTGGTCTGGCAGACACGTCTGGATCAAGTCCTTTAAAAAATTTTGAAAAACCCAGAAGTTTTGAATATCAGGCTCCTTATTCAATAAATGAAGTTAATAACAGGTTAAATAATAAATTAAATGTTCCGGTAAGAGATTCTTCTTTTGATGATTTAAAATATGAGATTGAAAATCTCAAAAAGGATATTAAATCTTTGAAACAAAATCAAATGATTGGTGATCATATGATATCTCAGGTAGAGAAATTTAATTCTTTAACTGAAGTATCTAATGACAAAGGAAAAAATATTGTGGTAGAAGAAGAAGAACCACAAGAAGTTTTCGAAAAAATCACTTCAGAAAATAATTCTTTTCTTGGAATGATGCAAGTTATTACTGCTCACAAATGGTATGTTAAATGTACCATTCTAATTAATAATAGTTTCTCCATAACTGATATTGCTATGATTGATAGTGGTGTAGATGTTAGTTGCATTCAAGAAGGATTGATTCCTTCAAAATATTTTCAAAAAACTACTCATACTGTTAAATTTGCATCTGGTCATGCTTTAGATATAAAATATAAATTGTCAAATGTCAGTATTTGCCAAAATAAAGTGTGTATTCCGCATTTCTTCTTTTTGGTAAAAAATCAATTATATCGTCCAATTATACTTGGAACTCTGTTTATAAATGTTATTTATCATTTTACTCATATTGATTCTAAAGGATTTTCTGCAGGGATTAATGATAAGAAAGTTAGTTATACTTTTATTACAGAACCTATTTCTAAAGAAATTAGTGTTTTAATTGATATGAAGCAAAAGCATATTGATACTTTGCAATTAGAATGTTATAGCATGAATATATTTGAAACTTTAAAATCTGTGAAAGTTCAAGAAAAGAATAGATTAATTTCTGAGCAGATTTCTGTTGATATTTGTGCTGATCACCCCAGTGTTTTTTGGGATAGAAAAAAGCATATAGTTACTCTTCCTTATGAAGAAGATTTTGTGGAGGAAAACATTCCTACTAAATCTAGACCTTGTCAAATGAATGCAAAATTAGTTGAATTTTGCAAAAAGGAAATTGATAATTTGTTACGAAAGAGTTTGATAAAACCTTCTAAATCTCCTTGGTCTTGCACTGCTTTTTATGTTAATAATGCAGCTGAAAAGGAAAGAGGTGTCCCAAGATTGGTGATAAATTACAAACCTCTTAATAAATGTTTAAAATGGATTCGTTATCCCATTCCTAATAAAAGGGATTTATTATCTAGATTATATGATGCTAATATTTTTTCAAAGTTTGATTTAAAATCAGGTTATTGGTAAATTCAGATATTCAAAGAGCATTCTTATAGAACTGCCTTTAATGTGCCTTTTGGTCAATATGAATGGAATGTGATGCCATTTGGTTTGAAAAATGCGCCTTCTGAATTTCAGAAAATAATGAATGATATTTTTAATCCTTATATGGATTTCATTATTGTTTATATTGATGATATTTGGGTATATTCTAAAACATTTGAAAAGCATATTAATCATTTAGATATATTTAAAAAGGTTGTGATTCAAAATGGTTTAGTTATATCCAACCCAAAAATGAATTTATTTCAAACTGAAGTAAGATTTTTAGGGCATCTTATTTGTCAAGGTAAGATAACGCCTATTCAGAGATCTATAGACTTTGCATCAAAGTTTCCTGATGTTATTTCTGATAGAACTCAATTGCAGAGATTTTTAGGGAGTTTAAATTATATTTCTCATTTTTATAAAAATCTGTCTAGAGATTTGGCTCCTTTATTTGATAGATTAAAGAAAGGGTATAAAGAACCTTGGACTAATAGTCATACTAATTTGGTTAAATTTGTTAAACAAAAAATTAATGATTTGCCTTGTTTATCCCTTGCTAATCCTTCATGGCAGAAGGTTATTGAGACTGATGCATCTAATATTGGTTATGGTGGAATTTTAAAACAAGTTAATCCCCATGACAAAACTAAATATTTGATTCGTTTTCATTCTGGGAAATTGACTGATGCCCAGAAGAAATATGCTACGGTAGCACATGAAATGCTTACTATTGTTAAATGTGTATTAAAATTTCAAGATGATTTATATAATCCAAATTTTTAAATAAAAACTGATGCTCAAGCAGTTAAATTCATGTTTAATAAAGATTTTAAACATGATGCTTCAAAATTAATATTTGCTAGGTGGCAAGCACAGTTGGCTCCTTTTGATTTTGAAATTCTTTATAAGAAAGGAAGTGAAAATTCCTTACCAGATTTCTTATCAAGAGAATTTTTACAATGAATTCCTCTTATATAAATGTTTTCATAAATAATCCTTGTTTGATAGCAATTTTGCAGGTGATAAATCTTCCTAGAGATTTAAAGGAAGTAATTATTGATAAGATAATTAATGAAATTGTTAGAGAAGATTTCTCTATCTTTAATTATGATGATAGATCATATGAATCAGATGATTATGTCTATGATAGATTTATTTATGAAGACTTATCAGATGATTAATATTATGATTGTAGGATGGAATCCTCTAATTCTAGAGGAAAAGGTAGAGGAAGAGGGGGAAGATTTCCTCCGTCTCAACAGAGATCATATTCTCAGGCGTCCTCATATGGATCGTCCTCTCAGACTTCTCCAGTGATACAAATGGGGAAAAGGACCTTGGTGAATGAGAAGATTTCTCAAACAACATCATCAATACATCTGGAAGATATTCCAGAAAATGATCCTTTATATGCTCAAATACAAGCATATTTAGGAAAATAAAATCAAAAAGATATTTTTGCTTCAATTGCACAAGAGGACAATGATGATATCAAGTCCTATGAAAGAGTTAGCAAAAGAGAAATGATATTTCTTGTGGAAAACTCTGAAATTCAGAGGAAAGATAAGCCGTGGAAGATATTCCAAAGGTATTTGATTAATAACTTATATTATCCGGGTGAATCGTATAAAACTCGATCGTATTATGAAACGATCTTAAAGGAAACAGGCAGTGCAGATTTTCAGCACTTTTCGGGTTATAACTCGAGTGAAAATGTTTATAACTTTTCTAAAATAATTATTAACCAGGTGATAACCATTGAAGAATGGGGAATATCCACTATGAAAGAAAGGCAGATTAGCCTTAATAACACTAAAATGAATTTCACTTATTGGGATTATATCCAGGCGTTTGATAAAGTTCTCTATTATAACAATGAGAGACACAAACATACTTGGTTTGTAAAAATTTGTGCGAAGATATTCAGACAAACTCTACCCAATTGGTTCTTACAATGGTGGTCATACCACAGTCCTACAGTCAAGATATTGCCTGAACCATTTCTTAAGTTATACAAAGAATGGGTAAAAGTATCTCCAAAATTATCAGAGATTTACCAAACAGATTATATCTGTTATTTGGATTATATTGACCAAATTTATTTCTTCATTGAATTCTCTATTCCATGGATCCATAAATGGACCCCTGAACTGGATTTCACTTCAGAACAAATCCCTTGCTTATACAGGGTTTTTTATAATAATTTCTGGGATAAACTTATTAAAAGAGATCCAAAGACAAAGGCTTTATATGGTCAAGAACTAATTGATGAAATTGAAGCAAGAATCCAGGAGTACTCAAAAACTCCTATGAAGGAAATAATTGATGATAGTTCAGTACGACATATGGCTCGTCGTATTTCAGTACAAGAAGGAAATAAAGATGAAATGATCGAGAGATATCTCGAAGAAGTAAAAAGAAATTTACTTCAAACAATTAATCAATTTAATAAATCTGACACTTCAATGAGAAGTGAGACAAGTAATGATGATACAGTGGCCACAGATGCTCAACCACTAGAACCAGAAGATATAATGACTGAAGATTCCTTGAAAAGGGCGGAGAAATTAATTCGAGAAATTAAAGGAAAATAGAAATAGTTAAGCCGCCGAGGGATCTACAGAGAAACAGTAGATCTACTGTACCAAGGCACTAGAAACAGTGCAAGGACCCAGATGTCGGGCCCACATTGTAGATAAAGTAGAATTTTTTTTTCCTTTATATAGACTTTTACCTTCACTTAGGAAGGCAAGTCTTTTTGAGTTCAAATTTTATTTCTCTCTCTAAATTGTAAATCTTCTTGTATCATACATCTAAATATATAAAATCTTCAAGCTTTTGAAGGCAACCGGCGGAGTCTAAGTCGAAGGTAATTATTTTATTTTTAGTAATATTATTTCTGTTCTGAGACCGGACGATGTCCGGCTAAGTTAATTCATATCTATGTTAAATATATAACCTTTGAACTATGTTAACTATGAAAATATACTAGACTCAATTTATGTATGAAATAAAATTTTTGTTCCGATCATTTTTACTTGGTTTCGAGATGGTGGTACAGTCAGATTTAAGGTGTTTTTTTTAGTGGCTCCAATTAGCAAAGCTGGGAGTGTAAGTCCCCGTTAAAAAGGAGTTAAAGAAGGGGTAGAAATATCCCAGTTAGAACCTGCTGGTTAATGAACTACTCTAAATAATATTTAAATCTTGACAGGCCCTTTGCTCAGGTAAAAGAGGTTTAGCCTCAACCCATACAGTCATCATGCTTAGAAATTTTTTTATTTTTTATATTTCAATTGTATGTCCCTTGTACGGGTATTTCAATTGCTAGATCTAAAGTTGTTATGGTGGATTACCGCCCGACAGCCTCGATCCTATTATTGTTGGTATCAGAGCCTAGGGATTTTCATAGTAAATGTAGATTTTCAAAGGTGAAAATATTTAATATAGATATGAAAATTGTTTGAATTTCTGTTTATGGAACAGGGAGATAGTAGTACTAAAAGTACTAGATTGCAAGAGGTAGATATACCTCAAAATTTAGATTTGTTAAACAGGTGGACAATTCCGAAAGTCTCGATGAAGACTGTGTATGATTATGGTTGGTTTGATAAATTTTCTTCTAAACAGTTGATAAAAACAACTGAACAATCTATTGCTCTTAATTCTGATGAACAGACAATTCGTTTATTAAATGAACAAGATATTAATATGTATCGTCATCAATTTAATTATATGCATATTGGCATGGTTCAAATTGCTTTTAAACCTCTTACTCTTAAAGGTTTACCTGAAACTTTTATAGCAGCTTTAAGAGATGCTAGAAATTATAATTTTCGGCAATTTTTAATAGGTTCGATTGAATCAACAGTTGCTTATGGGCCAGTTTATTTTAACACTCAGCCTAATTTACAATTATCGTTATCTGATGTTAATATTTTGGATGCTTTAACATTAAATGTTAAAACTCATGATTATAATTATGCGCCAGGCTCAGAATTATTATGCTTGTCGTATATAATTTATTATCGTTTATTATCTACTTTGAATCCAAAGTGTAAATTATATGATACTTCTCAACAAACTGTTTTGATGGAAACAAACTTTGCGAAGTCGAAGATAACCACAAGAAGGACTATATTGTGGGATGAAATAAATTTCCCAGAAACTTGGACTTTAAGTTCTGTTATAGCTCCAGATCAGCTAACAAATAAGGTCAGTAATACAGATTGCTCTCATGTTTCTCAAAATCCAGATGGAAGGATTATGATTCAATTTAATAACAGTAATACTGGAAGATTTGATGATAGATCTACAATATATTCTAGACAATCATTTTCAGAATTAAGGAGACCAATGGTAAGTCATATTTCTCCAATTGAGCCGGTTTATAAGATGGCTAGAAATCGAGCAGCTTCTTTGCATACTTTGACAACTGAAAAGTCAGAGTATAAGGCAAAGCCTTCTAAGGTAATTAAAGTTGAACCTCAGACAAATATTGTGCAGGTTGTCAATACGCATGGTGATATTCTCACTGCTTCTCAGATAGGTGATATACCTACAAATTCCGAAATGGGATTAGATAATGATAGTTTTTAAATGATGTCACACCAAATTGATTTTAGTCTTGGTTCACAGGCGAGAAAATATATTCAAGAAGAATTTTTCTCAAGGAAATGGAATCAGTTTAAAACTTGGTTTTTTGATTCTTATAGTAAAGAGGATATGAATAATATTTCTCAAGAGTTTTATGAAACTTGCGCTTTGCATAATCAAATTATGTATTTTGTACCGCTTCTCAAATAGGTGATATACCTACGAATTCTGAAATGGGATTCGATGCAAATAGTATTTAAATGTTAGCACATCAAATTGATTTTAGTCCTGGTTCCCAGGCAAGAGCTTTCATTCAAAAGGAATTTTTTGATAAAAAATGGAACCAATTTAAAACTTGGTTTTTTAATACTTATAGTAAAGAAGATTTAAATAATATTTCACAAGAGTTTTATGAAACTTGTGCATTGCATAATCAAATTATGTATTTTGTTCCATGGTTTATAACCACTTATCTTCCATTATACATAAATGATTTGGAAAGATCTTACAAAGATGGGAGTGGAAAAATTTGTAA
>JAGDQO010001435.1:0-127500 GCA_018342035.1 Solanum appendiculatum
GCGACCAAATTATCATGTAGTCGAAGCTGCAGTTAGCTCCTTGCGTTTGGAGACTTGATATAATTTTATTTATATTTATTTTGGTGTCTTTAATACTTCTTAGACAACTAATATATTAGACTTGACAATTTTTTACATTAGAAAACTTGCATATACGTGATACTGAGTCTTGAGATGATTATGTTTGTAGTATTCTTGCTTAATATTATTGAAGCGTTCAAATTTTTGAGACTATTTGTGTTGTTATTAACTTACTTTTGTATTTACTTTATTCATCAATTTATATTTTATGTGATAGGGTTATAGCATGTATCATCATAACTTTAAAGTAAATTTTATGTGATCACAATGACTTACTTATATAAAGGGTTATAGCATGCACTATCATAACTCTAAATTTGATGTCATGAGAATAATTTAATATTAAAATATCCTATTTCAATATCCTCCAATAATTGTAACAATAAAATAAGAAAATTCATCAATTTAATTAAAAGGATACTAAGTATTATACATCATCTGTATTAAAATCATGTCTTCACAAAATTTAGTGTACAAAAAGTTGTTTTTTTTTTAAATATATAAGTGGAGGCCACATGCATCCTGTAAAATGTACGTGAATATCAGATTCTTTTAATTAACACCAGATGTTGTCCACAAGACCACAACATTATCAAAGTTGTCTAAATTGACTAAAAACAAGGTATGAGTAAGTTGATAGTCATGAAAGTCCAAGTGACTTAATTTCAGATAGTACATGAACACATATACTTGAACTTTTATCTTTATTCCAAAAGATAAATTAACTTATTTACCGTTGTACAAGATTATCGAGATTTCTTTATTTTTAATCAAAAGTCTCATTTTGAAATTTTTTGGAAATACAATTTTTTTTTTTGGAAGGGTCATCTTTAAAAATGAACCATGCAATGTACAAATCTAAATTTAGTTAAACTAAAATACAAATATTAGACATCAAACATAAATAAGTTTATTTATAGTGATTGTTAATAGCACTAGATTATAATCATCAAAAGATGTGGTACACTGGATGAGATTCTTTCTCCCTTAATCAGATATCTCAGGTTTAAGCCTCAGAGAGAGAGAGAGAAATTCTTAATAGAGAGCGCTTTCTTCAAATGGATCTCTACATGACAAGAATCTAGATTAATCGAGCTCCAATATGAAAATTAAATATGAAATAAAAATCAAAAGGTACTAGATTATAGTATATAGTTTCTAGAAATAATGCTATAGTGACTCATCATGTCTCATGAGACACCCCCACTTCACCTGCCGAGCCGTTGGAAATGCACATCAATATTTGATTATAAATATAATTATCATCAAATATTTATATATATTTAGTGAAACTTTAATATAAAAGTAAAATTTGAGCAAAATTATTGAATTTATATGAACTCACAAATATAAGGCTAGATTCATCCCTATTTTTTTTTGGTTTTTCCCTTGGTGTTCGAAGTTCTGATTGGAACCTAACTAACTTCGGATCACGCACTGCAGGGCTAGGGGCGCCTCAACAGATCTCGTGGCCTAAGGGAAAATCATATTAAGAAGCCCTTAAATTTATTTTATAAAATTTATACACTAACAAGAAAATTTATTTTCTACACAATAGATTAATCATTTAAGATAAAGAATAGTAACAAATTTCACACCCACAAAAAAAGAAGAAGGAAGAAGAGTACATAAAATAAAGTGGTGGATTATCGATGTTAAGCTTCAAAACTCAAATTGAAATTTTAATTTGGCTATCACCACAAATAAGAAAAAGAAAAGAACATACATAACTGAATAGTTGAAGTTTTGAGCATGGAGAGTATCAAAAATACATACACCTTCTTATCAAATTTCTGATCAATTTAAATGATATAATTCATTCTATTAAGTAGCACTCATTGTGAATATCAAAAATAAATTATAAAATTTTCATACAATATATTAAATTAAAACGAAAAGGAAACTTGTGCATGAATGTTTTTGTGTTCACGCAGTTTAAGAAAAGATTGAAAAATAATTTATTATATTATCGATATATATAACTTAGTTCCTATATGAAAATGATAAAATTTAAATTTGAAAGTTAAAAAAAATATATCAAATAATGAGTGAAAACATTATGAGAATTTATGAACTTATCAGTATAAGATACTCACAAATAAATAAAAAATATATATATACAATAATAACTTTATTTAAATAATATATAATAAAATTAATAAATTTTTTTATATATATATTATCATGTCATCTAAAGAAATATCACAATTTACTGGTAATCGTTTATAAAAGGTGCTATTAATGACTTAGAAAATAAGGCAAATTACATATTATTATAAATTTATAACTAATTAAAATCACATATAGATAATGTAAAAATGTTTTACTATATCAAAATATTTAAATTAAGTCTTTCAAATATATATATTTATGTCAACCATGGCTCAGAAATGCTCAATAGTTTAAACTAAAAATGATGTAATTGAAGTGGACAAAAAGGGTAAAATAAGTTAATCAAAGAGTTGCGATACTTAATTAATTTCCAACATTGCAATTATGGCTATTAAACATATCATATGACGTGAAAATCTCAACCTACATTAATTTTTTTTATTAATTAACCTTTAATTAATCTTCTTATCTACTTTTCCTATATATTAATAACCTCAGTGATCAGTCAATGGACGATTTATCTATATATCCACTCAGTCTTGAAAGTTCCCAACCAATTTGGAGTTGATTATTATATATATATATATATATATATATATATATATATATATATGAAATGGCTGGTTTAGTTTTCAATGTGACCAAATTATCATGTAGTCGAAGTTGCAGTTAGCTCCTTGCGTTTGGAGACTTGATATAATTTTATTTATATTTATTTTGGTGTCTTTAATACTTCTTAGACAACTAATATATTAGACTTGACAATTTTTTACATTAGAAAACTTGCATATACGTGATACTGAGTCTTGAGATGATTATGTTTGTAGTACTCTTACTTAATATTATTGAAGCGTTCAAATTTTTGAGACTATTTGTGTTGTTATTAACTTACTTTTGTATTTACTTTATTCATCAATTTATATTTTATGTGATAGGGTTATAGCATGTATCATCATAACTTTAAAGTAAATTTTATGTGATCACAATGACTTACTTATATAAAGGGTTATAGCATGCACTATCATAACTCTAAATTTGATGTCATGAGAATAATTTAATATTAAAATATCCTATTTCAATATCCTCCAATAATTGTAACAATAAAATAAGAAAATTCATCAATTTAATTAAAAGGATACTAAGTATTATACATCATCTGTATTAAAATCATGTCTTCACAAAATTTAGTGTACAAAAAGTTGTTTTTTTTTAAAATATATAAGTGGAGGCCACATGCATCCTGTAAAATGTACGTGAATATCAGATTCTTTTAATTAACACCAGATGTTGTCCACAAGACCACAACATTATCAAAGTTGTCTAAATTGACTAAAAACAAGGTATGAGTAAGTTGATAGTCATGAAAGTCCAAGTGACTTAATTTCAGATAGTACATGAACACATATACTTGAACTTTTATCTTTATTCCAAAAGATAAATTAACTTATTTACCGTTGTACAAGATTATCGAGATTTCTTTATTTTTAATCAAAAGTCTCATTTTGAAATTTTTTGGAAATACAATTTTTTTTTTGGAAGGGTCATCTTTAAAAATGAACCATGCAATGTACAAATCTAAATTTAGTTAAACTAAAATACAAATATTAGACATCAAACATAAATAAGTTTATTTATAGTGATTGTTAATAGCACTGGATTATAATCATCAAAAGATGTGGTACACTGGATGAGATTCTTTCTCCCTTAATCAGATATCTCAGGTTTAAGCCTCAGAGAGAGAGAGAGAAATTCTTAATAGAGAGCGCTTTCTTCAAATGGATCTCTACATGACAAGAATCTAGATTAATCAAGCTCCAATACGAAAATTAAATACGAAATAAAAAATCAAAAGGTACTAGATTATAGTATATAGTTTCTAGAAATAATGCTATAGTGACTCCTCATGTCTCATGAGACACCCCCACTTCACCTGCCGAGCCGTTGGAAATGCACATCAATATTTGATTATAAATATAATTATTATCAAATATTTATATATATTTAGTGAAACTTTAATATAAAAGTAAAATTTGAGCAAAATTATTGAATTTATATGAACCCACAAATATAAGGCTAGATTCATCCCTATTTTTTTTTTGTTTTTTCCTTGGTGTTCGAAGTTCTGATTGGAACCCTAACTAACTTCGGATCGCGCACTGCAGGGCCAGGGGCGCCTCAACAGATCTCGTGGCCTAAGGCAAAATCATATTAAGAAGCCCTTAAATTTATTTTATAAAATTTATACACTAACAAGAAAATTTATTTTCTACACAATAGATTAATCATTTAAGATAAAGAATAGTAACAAATTTCACACCCACAAAAAAAGAAGAAGGAAGAAGAGTACAAAAAATAAAGTGGTGGATTATCGATGTTAAGCTTCAAAACTCAAATTGAAATTTTAATTTGGCTATCACCACAAATAAGAAAAAGAAAAGAACATACATAACTGAATAGTTGAAGTTTTGAGCATGGAGAGTATCAAAAATACATACACCTTCTTATCAAATTTCTGATCAATTTAAATGATATAATTCATTCTATTAAGTAGCACTCATTGGTGAATATCAAAAATAAATTATAAAATTTTCATACAATATATTAAATTAAAACGAAAAGGAAACTTGTGCATGAATGTTTTTGTGTTCACGCAGTTTAAGAAAAGATTGAAAAATAATTTATTATATTATCGATATATATAACTTAGTTCCTATATGAAAATGATAAAATTTAAATTTGAAAGTTAAAACAAATATATCAAATAATGAGTGAAAACATTATGAGAATTTATGAACTTATTAGTATAAAATACTCTCAAATAAAAAAATAAAAAATATATATATACAATAATAATTTTATTTATATAATATATAATAAAATTAATAATTTTAATAAATTTGGGGCCTTCAAATTTTTGGGGCCTAAGGCAATGGCCTCAAGTGGCCAAGCCTTAGAGCCGCCCTTGTGCAGGGCCCATTTAGGGTTGGCACTACCAACGAGATTTTCTTTATATCTTGGGCGTGAAACAATTCTACCACTGCACCACAACCTATGTTGGGTAGATTCATCCCTACTTATGTGACAACAATACCTTTGTTCTTTTTTTTTTCTATTTCATTTTTTGGGGTTTGTTTTTATTTTGAAAGCAAAGGCTCTCGAGTTTCTTAAAATAGTAGGGTATGGATGAAATGATTTATGATAATGAAGCACCCCTTGCTTTTATTATCAACCTTTTTCCTTAAAATTGAAGACAACTTTACTTTCTGTTATAGATATGGCCTTGTATGGGCTATATATAATAATAATATAAGCAATATAATATAGTAAAAAGGATCTTTTCTAAATGTTCTTTTCCCTTCTCTTTTACTTCTTTCTATCAGAATGAATAGTTAATAACATAGTAATCATAACAATGTATTTCGTGTGTAATCTATAGCGAGATTTGAAAAGGATAGAATATATCAAACGCGAATTCACGATTTTAATTAAAATTCATTTTCATGGTAAAATATGTATTTTATTTATTATTTGTGAATGTACAAAGTTTGTTGTGAATAAGTAAAAATGGATAGATGAAATAATTGTTTCTTTCAAATTTATCCCTATTTGGGTAAGTGGAATTTTATATAACCAAGAAGCTACTCTTTTGTCTGAATTATGTGCTAATTTTTATTTTTCGAGATTTAAATTACATAAATTTTGATGGATATTTTAAAAATGTGTTTATTTATCATATTGATATGAGAAAAAAAATGTAATTTATAGTAATATAGTTTGAATATCTAAATTATAATTTTAAATATTGAATTGAATTAATTTAATTCAATTTAATTTTAAAAATTAGTCAAATTAATTATTATGAAGCAAAAAATACCACATAAATTGAAACATATAAAATATATTTAACTATATAAATAAATTGATTAAAAAAAACACTTCTTATTTTTAGGGAATGAGTTAAATTCTTAAAAGATGCCCCTTGATGCTAAAAACAGTCTTATATTGACCAAAAGAGGGAGTAAAGTTTAAGCATGCCGACAGTCAAGAGGGAGCCAATTAAGTTAGGAGTGTGTAAAAATCGAATCGATCGTTAAATCGAATTGAAAAAAGTGTTATTAGTTTATTGCTATTGGGTTGTTGGGTTAATGGTTTTATAAAAAGTAATTATCGGGTTATCGGCTCGTTATTGGTTTTTTATATTGGGTTATTGGGTAAACCGATAACCCATTAAGACTAGGAATTTACTACTTTTACCCATACATAAATATTAAATATTAATCTCAATACCTTACTAGTTAGTGTCTTTGTCCTTAGCCATCAATTCACACTACATTGTGACTTTGAGTTTATAACTTTACATTATACAAAATGTCAAAACCTAAAGTAAGAATCATATTCCTCTCAATTTCTCTTCGCATTACACTTGTATAGCTCTTTTCATGTTTGTTATTATTATTTCTATTTTATGAGCATTTATAAAGTTACATTATTGTCTTGTCGCGTCAAATTTATTAGAGAAGTCATATATTTATTTTATAAGCATTTTCTTATTGGTTAAACTGAAAACCGAACCGTTAAGAACCAAAATCGATAAAAAAAAATATCTTATTGGTTTGGTTATTGGTTTAGCGTATTTAAAAATTAAAAATCGATAAGCTGAACTGATAATATGTAAAACCGAACCGAACCGACCGATGCACACCCCTAAATTAAGTGGAGCATGAGATTACCTGAATCTTCGAAAAATTATACTCTCTTTGTCGAACAAGACTTGTCCACTATTGATTTTGCACACTTCTTAAGAAACTATAAATAAAAGTATAATTTTAATATATCACCCTTTGAATATAATAAATACAATGTCTTGAAAAATATAATAAGGAAATGACTATAATTAATGATAAGGGTAAATTAAGAACTAAGTGTAAAATTATCCATTGATTTCATAAAGTGTACAAGTATTGTTGGACATTCCAAAATAGTATAGTGGACAACTATTGTTGGACGGAGGAAGTACTATATATTTAAGGTTAAATATATATATAAAAGATATCTTGAATTTTCTGAATTATTTTATTCTTAATTTTTTATATTTTGAACCCCTTAATAAAAATTATAATTTCTCACCAGTCATGGGCCATGGGAAGCACGTTAATTAAGCATTAGAAAATAGGGAATTTTCGCATATAGCCACTCAAAAATAACTTAATTATGCTTCATAGCTGTAATTTGCTAATTACAATTCGTAGCTGCATGTTAGAGGGAGGAGAGACGCAAGCGAGATTGGGAGAGGGAGGAGAGAGGCGAGCGAGATTGGGAGAGGGAGGAGAGAGGTGAGCGAGAGAGGACATTGAGTGGAGAGAAGCGAATTGTATATGTATATCTGTCAAATAATTGTATATATGTAACTGGTATACATATGTATTTGTATATCTGGCGAACGAGATTGGGAGAGGGAAGAGAGAGGCGAGCGATATTGGGAAAGAGAGGAGAGAGGCGAGCGAGAGAGGGCAGAGAATGGAGAGAGGCGAACTATATATGTATATTTGTCAGATAATTGTATATATGTAACCGGTATACATATGTATTGTATATCTGGCGAGCGAGATTGGAAGAGGGAGGAGAGAGGCGAGCGGGATTGGGAGAGGGAGGAGAGAGGCGAGCAAGAGAGGGCAGAGAGTGGAGAGAGACTAATTGTATTTGTATATTTGTCATATAATTATATATGTAATGTATAATTTGTATTTGTATATATATATAAAAGAGGAGAGAGGGGACGTAACTACAGCTAAAATTAAGCTGAAAACGGTACCTAATTCAAACTATAACTATATTAGCTAATTAACTAGTATATATTTACTTATCA
This sequence comes from Solanum appendiculatum, assembly GCA_018342035.1. Taxonomy (NCBI): domain Eukaryota; kingdom Viridiplantae; phylum Streptophyta; class Magnoliopsida; order Solanales; family Solanaceae; genus Solanum; species Solanum appendiculatum. The sequence continues at coordinate 8,060 of JAGDQO010001435.1, forward strand.
GTGTAATTTTCCTTAGAAAATAAAGAAAATGGTCTAGTCATAAGGAGACTGTTGAGGCATAAAACAAGGTCCAACCTCAGGTCATCTGCTGCACTTTATGGTTTTCCGTAACACCTCTGATTTTGGGAAGCATTGATATTGACATATAGTGTATTGTTTTGGTCGTACTTTAATGTAGATAGAAATAATAATTAAAAAAAAATTGCATCCTATATTTTATATTTTATTTTTTCAATCTCATTTTATAGAATTAAATTGAATATGTTATTGTTATTGTATTTGCGGTTGGTTTTAATTTATGTGATAACACAAATTAATTAGTCTGCTGATGATGCATAAACAGAGGCGGACCCACATTCATATGTGGGGTCTGGGGGTGTACGTGCACCTGTTAACTTTGAAAAAAATCATGTATATATATTTATATATATCTTGAGAAACATGCAAAAACTAAGATATAATTAACACTACACCCAAGAGTATAGGAGTTTCCTTGTGCTACTAGTACAAGCTAGAGGAACCACCCATGAGATCAGGTTCGAATCTATCTAAAGTCCTATTTTTTAAAAATTCATTGATGCATCCGAAATCTTTAAATCCTGGATTCGATGCATAAAGCCTAGTTAGTTTTAATAGTTTTTACCATATATATTTTTTAATAGTGGAGAAAATCACACGTAATAATAGGTCATGATTATATTAGAAAAATTGAAGAGTTGATTTAACGTGCCGCTTACGATAATCTGTCGTGTCTCATTATTTTGGTCGACTTTTTTTCTCTTTTCCCAAAATGTTGTGGTATTCTACGATTGATAGAAGAAAATTTATTTATTTCCATGACAATTGACAATTCATACGAATGAGGAAAATTATGCAATTATTTAATCATCTCCTTTTGGTCTTTTTCTATAGTACACTCCATAGAACTTTATCAAATTTCTTTATAATATCGTCGTTTGTCTAAATATTTATTTTATTGTTATAACAAATGGTATTATAGAAAACATATAATATAATATGAATTTTTTTATTTTTTTAAAACTTGACGATTATAATATAATGTTATTTTGCATCTCTTATATTCAGGCGAAGAAACACTTTAGTGTTAGAATCCTATTGTTACTAACGTAAACTAGCCTTTTATTCTTCTTTCATGATTAAGGTAACGTTCAAATTCAAACATATAGTTGTGATCTGCAAAATCAAGGAAGCAATGATGTGTATAATTTTATGATTTAAAAGTTCACTTTGTATTTTTAGTCACTAAACTCGAATATTGTTTTGATTCTTTTGAGTAATATATCTAAAAATAAATCTCAATAATATCGACACTGTTTCGAACGCAGCTAGTACGTTCTAAAATCACCGTTACTTAGACATCTATTGGCCATGAATCCTTTTTAGTTACGTACGTATTAATCCTCATGCTTAATAAGTGTATCCATACAATATCTCTGGCTGATTGTATCGGTCGGAACGAAAAATATATCTACTTTTATCTGTAATAAAATCCCAAACTATCGCTATATTTATAATTTTCTTAAACTATGCTATTTCAAATAAATATAAGGCCTTAGTTTTCCATGTTAGGTAATTTTTCCTAGGTACTATCCTATTTGGGCTCTTGATTCCATGGTCGAAGTATTGGACTTGGAACTTGGGCCCGAGACATGCTATAAAATTGGGCCGATTCTTAATGGAAAACGCTACAAGTGTTACACTCATTATTTCCATGAAATGTTGTTTATTATATAGGGAAACTTTTAAAAACATCAAACATTAGGCCTTAAATGAAACTTTTTAGCTACAGTTTTACTAATTACAATTCGCAACTATATTTTGATTTGCTACGCATTTGTATTCGTTGTATTATTTTTTTGCAGATTTTGGAGAAAAAATACAAATACAAACTGATTTGTATCACAATGAATATATATTAGGGAGAGAGAGGCGAGTGAGATCGAGAGAGGGAGGAGAGAGGATGAATATATATTGTATTCATAGTATAACGAATACAATTGATACAAAATACAAATACAATTGAATACAAATTTAGTTTTTCGAATACAATCGATATAAAATACAAATCTCCCACCTATATTTGATTGGATACAATTGATACATATACATTTGACAGAGAGGATGGATGCATATTGTATTCATATGATTACAAATACAATTGATACAAAAATAATTTTTTGAATACAATTGATATAAAATACAAAACTCTCTCTCTCTCTCTCTCTCTCGAGAGAGAGAGAGAGAGAGAGAAGAGAGAGAAAGATAGAGAGAGGGGGGGGGGGGGGGGTTTGCTATAAAACCAACATATATTGGTTTATAGTAATTTTTTAAAACTATGACTGTGTTCCACAAATATGTTGACATGCTTGCCTTGTTATGTAATTTTCCCTACTTGGAATCTATTTGACCGTTTAAGTGGTAGTCTCTTTTCTTCACCTTCGGTAAGGGCTTCATTGCTAGTCTATGGCTAGAGCCAAGCTTAACCGTGATTGTTTGTCGCTTTCACTATTAGAAAACAAGAAATAAATGGCGGATAAAATTTTGTAGTTAAACAACGAAAATTTTATGTTATCCTATTTAACTATGAATTATAAGAAAATTCAATTACATAGAAGGTTTTTAGTGATGGAGTAGTTAGGGATTATCAAAAATATTCATAGTTAATTCCATGTTTTCTAATAGTGTTACGTTCTGGCTGTCTTATTCCATCACCCGATATCCAAGTCAGCATCGGAAAAGATCTCTTGATTTTTTGCGGTCGGGCGGTTGTACTTGGAAGTAAGCTACCTCTTGCCTATTTCACCCCTTCCTTCAGTTGGGTCGCTTTTTGGATCGTCTTTTGCCCAATGCGGTACCCCGTGGCGGATCCATAATTTCCATTAAGCGGGTTTGAAAACAAAGAGTAGTGCCTAAATCTTACATTTAAGAGGTTCAAAATCAATATATACACATAAAATTCTTTAAAATACCTTAAATATACGACGTAATTTTTTGCCGAGGGGGTTCGGGTGAACCCCCTCGATCGGCAACCTTTAGATCCGCCCCTGGCGGTACCTCCCGTTTTTTAATTCCCATTTGATTTTTCTTGTTCATCGTCACCCCATGACAATAAGAAAAGACGATCTTGTTCTATATTCCAATGATATCTTTCCTATCAAGACACACAAACTCTCATTATATTCCGAATCACATTCCATGAATCTAATAGGAAAATCTACATTAAAAAAATAATTACTGACAATTGGTCAATTACAAAAAATATATTTATAAGAATGAGAATCTCATCTACTTTATAAATCGTAGCTGATTTCTTTTTAGTGTAATTATCCTGAAATTGGTACCGTTGAACTTATAGAAGGTTAAAAGTATGTTTCAGATTATTAATTATTAGTTAAGACAAAGTAATTATATAATTCAATGCTTTGAAGAATAATCATAGTTTAGGATAACTTATCGATGGTTTAATTCGATTTTTGAATGTTATTGATTTGTAGACATATTAATTAAATCGTTAAAGAATGGTTAAGAAATTGATTAATTGGTTAATATGTTATTGGCTGTCAGGGTTAATCATTTAGATTACACATGAATATTTTTCTTCATTGAAAATCGCTCAGTGTGATAAACATGATCTAATAGGGTATTTCAAGAATTATTAAGGAATTTACACCGCCTAAAAATCATTAAATATGATCTACTAAATAAGAGGGAGTTGCTCGGATAGTAAGCACTCTTCACTTCCAACGTTAAGGTTATGATTTCAAGTCCAAAGCTCTTGGAGAAGGAGTTTAAAAAAAAGAAATAAACATAATACGATCTACCAATTTGGAACAACTTATACAAAAGGAACCAACTAATTTGTATTATTTGCACAACTTGAGTAGTAAAACATAATGAACATACAAAATTATCCTCTATTATTATCGGATTATCAATTAATCTGTTGAGAAAAAAATTCTAAGCTCTTACGAAACAGATAACCCCATAAAAAATAAAAATAAAATCGTTATATTGTTAAACAACTACTTCATTATCGATAAATCAATAGTATTTTTTCAGTTCTTATTATGGATGTTAATTTGAACAACTCTACAGTTAGTAATAAGAATAACGTAGAAACTAAGTAATAAACTATCTATTGATTTTTCAAATAGGACAAGTATAAGTGTACATCCATATTTAGTATATTTGATAAGAAGTTAGATAAATCGGAGAAAGTAATTAATAAAACATTCAATTTATTATATTCAAAAGTAATATTGTAAAATTATCATTTTATTTATTAGTCCTTCGGGAGTGTGCCAAGTTATTAGTATTAAAGTAAAAATAGACAGAGTTGTCCACTATGTTATTTTGGGATGTCCAACAATACTTGTCTATTTTATGAAATCAATTGATAATTTTACACTTAGTTCCTAATTTACCCTTATCTTTAATTATTCTCTATGACATTTTTCAATACATTGTATTTATTATATTCAAAGCGTGATATAATAAAATTACCTTTCTATTTATAGTTTCTTAAAAAGTGTGCAAAGTCAATAGTGAATAAATATTGTTAAACAGAAAGAGTACGTTTTTAAAAAATATAAACAAGTAAAAATAGACGATACACCAACTATAGAAGGACAAAAAACCTGCAGTGAATGAGAGTAAAGAAGGGAAAGAAAATGATGTTAAGATCATTAGAAAGATTGCCTCAAAGTGATCTCCCATTTTGTATGGCTTTCATTGTAAAGAAGGAAGCAAGCCAGTACTAATTTGTCCTTCATTTCTTCTTTTAAGTCATATCCCCCACAGGCAACACTACCAGCAGTAATTGATGATTTACAGATGAGTTAGGTAGAACCTAACTTAATTCAAGGGGAGATTGTTGGGGTGCATGAAAGTGTTAGGATACTCTTATTGGAGTGCAGCCTTTTAGAAAAAATCATGCTGACTTGATCCAAAATAGATAATGTTACACTATGAAAAAATAATTCTTTTTTATATTTTACTTTTAGTATTAATTACTAGTTTCTCAAATCATTTTTCAAAACTTAACAGTACTAAACATCAATTAATATAAACATTATGGTACAATCCTCATATTAGCCATTGTTTCTTATGAAGCCTGTAAAGTCCAAAGTAGACAAGTAAAAGCGAACGGAGAGAGTATTATTTTCCGAGGCTACTAATTAATGTATATCATAGAGATTTTTTTTATTTCCTTATAAATAGTTTGATTGTACAATAACTAAGTAATTAAGTGTAGGGACATTTTAGGGATCTAGGTTTATGGGACCTTCTAATTAAGATTGAAAAGTCCATATCCTAACAAATGCATGCAGCAAAAAATCATGCAGAATTTATGCTAACATATAACTAACTTCATGCATTGAGTCTCTTCTAGAGCTAGTGGACAATTTATCATTAGTGAAGTCAAAAATGAAGAGAAAGGCATAAGAGATAAATTGTACTCTTATATATGGCTAAAAAATAATGAAGCCATGATTTGAAGGTAAGTTGTCATTTTCCAAATTTTCCAAGGTAAGCTAGAGGACAATATATTTGGAATCCAATGCCAGGGAGTCCAAGTTTTTGTTGACATATTAAGCTCAAATTAAGTGTAGGGTCATGGTCCTTATAGTGGTCCTAAAAGAGTAGATAATTTAATAAATTGTATTTCTTCTCTAGTGATGTGACCCTATAGCTTTGCCCAATCCAAGATTTTATAAGTTTAAGTTTGGAATTCTATCATAATTCATTCGAGTTATAGAATTCAAAATTTATTATTTACATTTATTTTGTAATTTTCTTATACATGTACATATATAAAGTTTGAGTAAGAATTAATTACTAAATATCTTTTTGATCATGATTTTCCCCCTTTCCTTTAAAAAAGTATTTCAGAACCTTTTGGTTATACCACTGGGTTGATTTTTATTTTTTTTGCCAATTAAGTAAATTTTTCCTTTGATTTCTTTCTCTCAAAATGGCATATATATATAATATGCATCCGGCAAATGTCATTCTGAAAATTATGTAGTTGCACTCTTACCTTTAGCATGCACACTGGCCCAATTGTCCTCCTGCCAGCTTACTACATGCCTGCTAATTCTCTATCAATGTAGAATTTTGCAACAAATATATCAACTATACATTATATAGAATTATAAAGATATTTACAAACCCAAAAAAATATGCTATTACAATCTCAAATAATATGCTATACAATCCCACAAGATATTCTATTTGATTTACAATAATTAAGAACAAATCTACTCATTAAAGAAGGCTAACTAATTTCCATAACGCATGCTAACAGTACTTCTCCTCAAGATGGAGCATAGATATCAAGTATGCCCATCTTGACAAGTGAGTTATTAAATGCTTGTCTGGATACAACCTTAGTTAGAACATCAACCAGCTGTTCTAAGGTCTTCACATATGGAACTTCAATTGTCTTATCCTCAAACTTCTCATATGAAATTATGATCAATCTCCATATGTTTAGTATGATCATGTTGAATTGAGTTTTCTGCAATTTTAATAGCTGACTGGTTGTCACAAAATAACTTCATAGGTTCATCGAGTGAAAAATCGAACTCCCCATAAATCATTTCAACCATAGTAATTCTTGGATACCTTTAACCATTGCTCTGTATTCAACTTATGCACTAGACAATGAGACAACCTTCTATTACTTACTTTTCCAAGTAACTAGATTACCTCCAACAAAATTGAAATACCTAGTTGTTGAGCGTCGTCTTTCTCCTTTTGCACTCCAATCTAAATCACAATAACCCATAATTTTTGTATGGTGATTCTTAGATAACATGAGGCCTCTTCCTAGTGATGACTTCAAGTATCGCAAGATTCTAATGACTGCATTCATATGAACTTTACTTGGATTATGCATTGTTATCTCCTGTATTCTGATTAGCAAACCAGAAATAATAAAAGATGAAAAGAAAAAGAAAAGAACTATCCGAGTCCACAGAACCCACTGTGTGTCCTTAAGAAATTTAATCCCCTCAAGTACCCGAGGTTGTAGATTAATTCCTCCCAAGATAAAACGGATTTAACCATTAAAGAAGTAGCGGTACCTCAAATTTTGATAATTTCAACGAACTCAAAAAGACAGCAACGAATCACACATAGACTCTATTTTGTTTTGTAAGAAAATATATGCAAAAGAAGGAAAAATTCCATTCTAAAAATGAGAGAAAATCTCTCTATTTATAGCCAACAAAAGGTAGTATGAAAATGTATTAATTGTGCCTTATCGGAAAGGTCACAACTCTTTGGAAAAGGGACAACCTTTCATGAAAGGTCACAACCCTTTGGAAAAGGCACAACCTTTCAAATGGTCACAACCCTTTAGAAAAGACACAACCTTTCGTAAAGGTCACAACCCTTCGGTAAAGTCACAACCCTTCAGGAGAGTCACAACTCTTCATTTCCTCTTCACACCTTCAAACCCCAACAATCCCCCACATGAATAGGGAATGGCTATTGTTAAAACATATGCATGAAAAACTGTGTGATTCGTAAGTAAGGATTGATTGTATCTGGATAAGTGGGTTTCCCTTTGAACTTTCCATAGTGAACATATATTGGATATACTCGGTCAATCGGTAGATTTGATATCTTTGAACCGTCGAGCTTTGGTGTATACCTAGACAACATAAGTCACACAATCAAACCTTGAACTGATTTTGGTTCTCATTGTTTTGTTCGTTTCAGCCATGAACACATCTTGGTTTATAAGTGCGTAGAGAACTGGCCTTACCGGATTCTCCTTAAAGCGGCTTACACTTCACACTTACATAGATGATTTCTAAAAGTGTTATCCCGTCGATACACCATTTGATATACCCTGTATCAAACTTAGAAACCATTAAAAAGTCCTAATGCCTTTATTCTGGTTACTGAACATTGTCTCATCATGAGAATGGATCATAAAATAATTTTTGACAATGTTGAACCGTCATTAATGACTTTGTTTGATCTCCTTGAACCTAGATCTTGGGATCTCCAGTCTTCTAGGTAGAGTTACCGCCACAATGACTTGTCCTCGGCCATAGTCCTATTCCCTTTGATAATCTATCAACTCCCTCTCTAGTTAGGCCTTTTGTAAGTGGATCCGTCACATTATCCTTTGACTTTACATAGTCAATTGTGATAATTCCACTAGAGAGTAGTTCTCTAACGATATTATGTCTACGTCATATGACGAGACCTTTCGTTATACATCATGCTCCATGCCCTACCTATAGGAACTTAACTCTCACAGTGTATGCATACGGGTGCTAAAGGTTTGAGCCAAAAAAGAATATCTTTCAAGAAATTACGAAGTCATTCAACTTCTTCACCAGCCTTATTTAGAGTGATAAACTCAAATTTCATAGTAGAGCGAGCGATACATTTCTGTTTGGAAGATTTCCAAGAGACTGCTCCTCCACCAAGAGTAAGTACATATCCACTCGTGAATTTTACTTCATTTGACCTTGTGATTCAATTTGCAACACTATATTCTTCCAATACTGTTGAATATTAGTTATAATGCAAAGCATAGTTTTTTAAGTATGTTTTAAATACTCTAAAACTCTTTTCATTGTCATCCAATAAGTTTGATTGAGATTACTCGTGAACCGACTCAGTTTACTAATAGCACATGCTATATCTGATCGCGTACACTTCATGATATATATCATACTTCTCAATACTCTAGCATAATTCAATTGTGAGTCACTTTCTCCTTCTTTCTTTTGAAGTACAAAGCTCACATTTATTGGAGTCTTGACAATATTGAAATCCAAGTACTTGAACTTGTCAAGTACCTTTTCAATCACATCAGCAACTTCAATGGATTTCATATCGAAGTTACTTTCTAGCATATGCTTAGTAGCATTTATGTCAGAAATGTCTCTTTTGATGATCAACATGTCATCAACATAAAATCAAACAATGACCTTGTGATTTGAAGTGTCTTTAATGTAAAAACATTTATCACATTCATTAATCTTGAATCCATTTGCCAACATGGTTTGGTCAAATTTCTCATGTCATTGTTTAGGTGCTTGTTTTTAGTCCATAAAGTGACTTAACAAGTTTATACACTTTTTTTTTCTTTACCAGGAACCACAAAGCCCTCGGGTTGTTCCATGTAAATTTTTTCCTCCAATTCTCCATTTCAGAAAGTTGTTTTAACATCCATTTGATGAATTTGAAGGCCATATATCACAACTAGCGCTATTAGCATCTGAATTGATGTAATCCTAGTTAGTGGCTATTATGTGTCAAAATGATCAATGCCTTCTTATTGTCTAAAGCCTATGACTACAAGTCTTGCTTTGTATTTGTCAATAGTTCCATCAACTTTCTTTTCCTTTTGTAGATCCAGTTTGAATCCAAAGATCTATTTCCTGGAGGAAGATCAACTAACTCTCAAGTATGATTGCTCAAGATTGGGACTCATTTTCAAGAAGAAATGTTACAAAATCAAACCCAAAGGAAGTAGATGTCCTTTGACATTTACTACGCCTCTGAATCTCTCTATTAAGTACATTCTCCTTTGGTTCTTTTCAAGGTCGTTTAGACCCTTCACTTGACCATCCGACGGTTCGGACTTATGAACCATAAATTGACATGCTTTACTATTTGTAGCATATTCAATGAACATACAATCCACAGTCTTAGGTCTTAATTTGACCCATTTGGGAATAGGAACTTGAATTTTTCCTGGACAGCCCCACACTATTAGATATTTCACGTTGGATTTCCCTCATTTCCATTTCTCATATAGAATAGACTGTATTGAAAATTGTTAGATCACTTTCTTTCAAGAGTTATTGCTTGTACATACTTTAAGGATGACAAACAATTCTCTATCCGGATACAACAAAGTCTGAACACACAAAACTTTTTGTTGCTCCCTTTCTTAAGAAACAAAAGTTTTTTTTTTGTTCCTTTCTTAACAAACAAAACTTTTTGTTTCTCTCTTTTTGAACAGACAAACTTTTTGTTGTTCTCTTTTGCTATAATGATAGCATCCCCCCACAAATTTTGTGGTAAACCTGAACTTACAAGTAGGACATTCAACATTTCCTTTAAAGTTCGGTTTTTTCCTGTTAGCAATTTCATTTGATTAAGGTGAGTATGTGCACTAATTTGATGGATGATTCCATTTTTCAAATATATTTCTACACAAGAATATTCATATTCTCCACATCTACCACTTTTAATCATGACGATCTTTTTATCCAACCGATTTTCAACTTCAGTTTAATATTGCCCAGATGTTTTTATTGCTTCATCCTTACCATTCAGCAAATAAACATAACAATACCTAGTGCAATTGTCAATAAAAGTTATTAAATACTTTTTTCCCACCATGAGATGGTGTTGACTTCATATCACAAATGTCAGCGTGAATCAATACTAATGAATTAAAATTCCTTTCAACAAATTTATAAGAATGCCTAGCATACTTTCAATTCAACACAAACTTGACATTTTTATTTATTGCACTCAAAGTTAGGCAAACCTTCTAAGTTGATCAGTTTTCGCAAGGTCTTGTAAGTGACATGTCTCAAGCCTTCATGTCAAGAGTAGCTTGACTCAAGCAAGTAAGAACAAACAGAAATATAGAGTTTGAAAAGATCCTCTGTGAGGTAACTTTTTCTCACACATATTTTGTTCTTCACTTTTTATAACTTTGTCCGATACAGACATTGTCTAGAGTCAGCACCTTGCCAGATGCCCTTTTCAGAAGAACCTTTTCATAACCTTCAATTTGATTATTGTATAGTTACCCATGAACATAGTCTCATTGGGTCCAAACAGAGCATACGACCCAAGTGCTTCTTTTACAACACAAACATGACTGATCACCTTTCACCAATTTTCATGTCTATACAGATAGTTGTATTCTAATAGACATATATTCATGAAAAATCACAACATTTTAAGTGACACTTTTTCATCAAAGAACACAATTCTTTTGAACAAGTATATATATAAATTGGTGGTTTATATTAGTCATTATACCATATACTAGTAAAGAGAGACTCAACAACCACAATATCAAATATACTCCAAGAATTTTGTGGGTCTAACATAATATAATATTGTCATTGAATTTCATATCTTATACTTTCAAATTTAAATTAGACACTAAGTCCAAATTTCTTTTTCTTTATCACAAGTAAAAAATCCCCCACATTTTAAATATGATCTCAAAAATATTTTTCAAGTATTTGAAATTATTTTTCACATATTTTTTCCCATGCTTTCAAATTGTATGCCATCAAAATACACATTGGCAACATGAATCCTTCTTTTGGAGATTTAATCCATAGAAACACCCATTGCAGGCACAAAAATCATTAGTTTTATGTCACTAGTCTTATTTTTTTCCTTTCTGTCACTATTAGACAGATCACTTAGTATTTAGAATACTATTCAAACAGAATGTTTAATAAATTGGTGTATTCTTCAAACCAAATGCACAATCTGATTTATTCGGTGAAGTTCTTATTTCTTCAAACCAAAGGAAAAAAAAACAGAAGATTTTAGTCTCCAAAAATCAGACACAATCAAATTTCACATGGAGTAGAAAACTACAAAAGTTTTTTTTTCCTCCTCCAAACAAAATACATATATTCTGAGATCATCACATAATGAACATCTATCCTAACATTTATGAAATAAATCTCATAAATTATAAAGGATAGAAAAAGAAATACTCAAGGGAAAATAAAGATAAAACCTGATTTTTACTCCCATTGAATTATATTCTATCTGTCAGCAAGGATTCCATGCAAGTCACCTTTCTTGCTAATTTTTTCCTTTCCCAGTTTCTATCATATTCCAATTTTCCTCAGAAAGCATTGAATTCAACGAGAAACTAAACTCGTGTTCAAATATTGTTAGGAGACAACATCTGTTCACTTACTTCTTCTTGTAGTTATATAAACCCAATAATACAGATAAAATAATTAAAGTGCACATCTTGGCCTTTATGCACAAAATAACTTTTCTCATTGAAAAGACAACTGAAGGGGTGCAATGCTTGCATGCAGTTGGGAAGAAAATAAAAATAATATTACCAGTCCAAGGAAAACTTACTACAGAAAATATACGCGAACATATTAAAGTAGTACTGATTCATTCCAAATCTCTTTTATCATATGATAAAATAATTCTCTTTCTCTTCCCCCCCCCCCCCCCCAAAAAAAAAGAATACAGAAAATAAAGTAATTTCCTTACCACAGAAAATACCAACAATATATAAATTTCTTAAGCTTGTTATCTCCAGTATTCTGATTAGCAAACCAGAAATAATAAAAGTTGAAAAGAAAAAGAAAAGAACTATCCGAGTCCACAGAACCCACTGTGTGTTCTTAAGAAATTTAATCCCCTCAAGTACCCGAGTTTGTAGATTAATTCCTCCCAAGATAAAACGGATTTAATCATTAAAGAAGTAGCGGTACCTCAAACTTCGATAATTTCAACGAACTCAAAAAGACAGCAACGAATCACACATAGACTCTATTTTGTTTTGTAAGAAAATATATGCAAAAGAAGGAAAAATTCCATTCTAAAAATGAGAGAAAATCTCTCTATTTATAGCCAACAAAGGGTAGTATGAAAAGGTATTAATTGTGCCTTATCGGAAAGGTCACAACTCTTTGGAAAAGGGACAACCTTTCATGAAAGGTCACAACCCTTTGGAAAAGGCACAATCTTTCAAACGGTCACAACCCTTTAGAAAAGACACAACCTTTCGTAAAGGTCACAACCCTTCGATAAAGTCACAACCCTTCAGGAGAATCACAACTCTTCATTTCCTATTCACACCTTCAAACCCCAACATGCATAAAGAAACTTACCACACTAATCGCTTAAGCAATATCTGATTGGGTATGTGATAAGTATATCAAGAGTCCCACTAATCTTTGATATCTCACTTTGTTAGTAGGAACTTGATTAGGAAGTTCCTCTAAGCTATGATTTTGTTCAATTGGTGTATAAATAGGTTGATAACCTAATATACCCTTCTCCTTTAATAAATTAAGAACATATTTGCGCTGAGACAAAAATATTCCTCGTTTGGACCTAATAACTTCAATATCTAAAAAATACTTTAATTCGGAATATCAAACTCAGAAGACAAGTAAGTCTTCAATTTAGTCATCTCATCAACACCATCACCAGTGACAATCATGTCATCAACATAAATAATAAGAACACTTATCTTAACATTTTGTCTCTTCAAAAATAAGAAATGGTCTGCATTGCTCTAAGTATAGCCATATTTCTTCATTGTTAGTCAGAACCTTTCAAACCATGCTTTAGGGGATTGCTTCAGACCATACAATGTCTTTCTTAGCTTGTATACCAAATCTGTATTTCCAGAGGTATTATAACCAGAAGGTTTGCTCATATATATTTGTTCAGATAATTCTCTGTGCAAAAAAAAACATTTTTCACATTATATTACTGTAGAGGTCAATCAAGATTAGCAGCTATAGATAATAGAACACAGACAGTACTTAGCTTTGCCACAGGCACAAAAGTCTCCTGATAATCAGCACCATAAGTTTGTGTAAAGCCACGAGTAACTAATCTTGCTTTAAACTGATCAATTGAACCATTTGACTTATGTTTCACTGAAAAAATTCATTTGCATCCAACATGTTTCTTTCCTTTTGGTAATGACACAATATCCCATGCCTGATTTTTTTCTAGTGCTCGCATCTCCTCATTCATGGGTTCTGCCCATTTAGGATCATGTAGTTTCATGAATGATGTCATGATATAGAATTATAAAGATATGAGAAGATATTTACAATCGTAAAGAATATGTTACTACAATTCCAAATAATATGCTATACAATCCCACAAGATATTCTAATTGATTTACAATAATTAAGAACAAATTTACTCATTAAAGAATATTAACTAATTCCCTAACTCATGCTAACAATAAATACATATACAAGGCCGTCCATACCACTTTCTGAAACCATCAACTAACAACACGGCCGATCAGGCCACACTTGACTCACTAAACATAAAGTACCCGTCTACAAGCCTCTAAGAACACAACTGCTAGCAAGATCAGGACAAGGCCCCTACCTACTCATCAACTACACACATCAAATAAAACTTCTAACCCAACAGCCTCGAGAAGAATTGGTCTTGTCAACCATCCGCTGAACTCGACACAACTCACAAAGAGAACCTTGTCTACTTGTTTGTTCAAAACCTACCTAGTACGAATGCAGCGTCCCCTAGGCAATGGGGACGTTCGTTCGAAACGATGTACCGAATATGTAAGGCGGTTGAATAACTGAAACAACATAATTGAAATTGTAACATACAAAATGTAATTCACAGCCACACTTATCTATGTCTGTTGGGTCCAAAGAATCAGGGCGTCATGCAGGATCTTATAACTCCAGACCATGCCGGCGATTAATCATATACAAAGAAAACTATACTTAAAACATATCACTCCCTTTGTTTAAAGAAAATGACTTACTTTCCTTTTTAGTCTATTTAAAAAAGAATGACTTATTTTCTTTTTTGGCAACACTTTAATTTCAACTTTCCATGTGGCATATTTAAAGTTACAATATTAAAGGGCATTTTGGTACATTTCATATAACTTTAATTTAGGACTACAAGATTGAAAAGTCTTCTTTATTTGAGTAATTTGAGATTTGCAGCCCTAATGTATGCACTCTTTTATGACTTACACCTTATCCTATCATTTTTAATGATTTGCACCCTAATATCCATACGTAGTTCTTTGCAAAATCATAAAAAGTCTCTTTTTTCAATTATTTACAATGATAAAATAGAAAACTTAACAAGCTATTATTTTGTTAGGATTTAAAAATATAATAATAGTATAGTTAAATTGCTTTCTACCAACAAGATAATTGATTGTTTTCATCTTTCTTTCTTAATACACTTACAAAGCCAAAAAAAACAAAGACCGAAACAAACATTCTCATAGACTTACAAACAAAACAATTCACCCCTAACAATGTCCACCTCAAACCATATCACATTAATAAACATAAACTAGCCTCGAAGGCAACCGTACATAGCCCCGAAGGCAGCCATATATAGCCCCAAAGGCAATTAACAAGCAGCATGATTACACATTCTCTAATAATTCACAGTTAGACTCAAATAATAGAAGATGAAACAACTCTAATTTGAGCCATCTATGAGTAGCTCTTCAATAACACACTAAACTCGAAACTTATAAAATCAAATCATAGAAAAAAGGGAATAGCCTTTACATATCTTGATTCCGGGCCCGTAAACATAATGTGAATTGTCCTCCTCCCTAATGGTAGGTACACTACACCAAAATCAAGTACCACAAAAACATTCAAGCCATATCCTCAACATGTTGGCTATTAGACTAGCACTTGCTTGTTAGACTCTTTTTATACACATGCTTCTTTTTGCTGTCCTCCTCTTATTACAGCCAGATGGTAGACACAAAATAAACATATTTCTGGCATCTAATAACAATGTAGGGCCCCTCTAATAACAATGTGGAGTCTTTGATCATTAAGCCTAGAATTTAAACTCATGTAAACAAGGATGGTGGTGTTCAGGGGCGGACCCACCCTTGGGTAAGGGGTGTCAAGCGACATCCATTCATGGAAAATTACATGGTATATAGAGATCAAATTTTGATTTAATATATATATATATATATATATATATACAAGTATTGACACCTCTTGACACAAGTTAAAGATTTAGTCTAGTGGTTAAAGTGTTGTGAAAATTCCTTGAGGTCGTGTGTTCTAGTCCTACTAGACTCATAACCACCTAACCATTGACACTCCTTAATGATAATGACAATCGTGGTTTTTTGAAAAAATCATAAAAGCAGAAACAGTTTTTTTGGAAGAAGCTAAATTTTTTTTTTTTTGAAGACTAAAATATCTATTTTATATATATATCAATATATCTCTTATTAATTAATTAACATATCTCATAAGTTTAATTAAAAGTAAAGCAACAAGACAAAAGATACGTCCATCCATAACCCAAAAAAGTCTTGGAATTGGACCACAATGCAAGCAATTTAAATGTGTCAAAATCTTCTCTTAAATGGTCCCCATTTCAATCTATACACCTCTCGATTTTTTAGCTAAAGAGTTTTTTTTTTATTTTTTGTCTTTCTTATGGTTCGATACTTACAAGTGAGAACTTTATCTTTCCAATTCATAATGTACCATTTTTTTTTTCAATTTGATTGAATTTTTCTAGATGTTGCATGCCATGTGCTTTCTCCTTCAAATTTTGGTTTATTGAGTCACCACACGCTAACAAATAGAATACTCACTCACACTTTGATGGCCTATTTTAATGTCACGTTGATTTTTTTGGACTATTGAATGGCATTGGATGCACGGGCGGAGCTAATATACAGACAGTAACAGAATCAAAATTTTCACTTAAAAAATTCAAAATATAGAAAAAATTAAATGAATACACGAACTAACAGAAAGGGATTAAATATTTATTTTAAGTTAAAATTTAACTTTTTTATTTTTATAATTTGGAGTGGAGGCAAAGCAAGAAAGTCAACAACAGATAAAATGATGACGTGTTCCTTCACATCACACAGAAGAAAAATAGATGAAAGGACTGAGCAAAGGCAGAAATATATCCCCACTTACAGCGACCACTGTGTTTGTGTCCATCTTATTTACACCTTACATCAATATTACCTCAATTGCCAACTTAATTCCTAGTTAATTAGTCTATCGAAAAAAATATTTTTATTTTTAAATAAAAGTAAGTTTGTGTATGCAAGAATAATTATACTAGCTCAGTTGATTAGTTATTTGAACTTTCATATTAACATTATCTATTATATAATTTTCTCTCATTTCTTCTTAATTCCCTTGCCTCCAATTAAGAAAAAAAAAACCTGCATACCCACCACACCCTTCTTAAATCTGAATTGTGAAATTTGATTAAGGGGCCATTTGATAATTTTTATATTATTAGTATCTACTTTTTTTTTAACACTATTTGATATTAAGGTATGTATAACTAATACATGAAAATTCTTACTATACCCACAACAACTTAATAAACCTCGAAAAAAAGCTTACAAGGGAATATAACCACATTCTACGAATTGATATGATTTTTGGGATTAATTAATTAGTTAAACGAATGGGATTGTAATACGATATTCTTCCACACAAGAATCCTAAATAGGAGACGCAAAAACAAAATAAGGAATGGTCATACAACCATAATGAAATCAAGACCTTAACTCACGACTATTTTAAGGACTTGTTTAACACTAAGAGCATAGTATTACTAATAATGACTTCCAATTTATTATTGATAATATTCAATCAAAACTTGCCGGGATGGAAATCAAAATTTCTCAACATGATAGGAAAAACTACCCTTGCTAAGGCATGCTTAAATAATTTACAAACTCATACTATGCAATTTACAAAACTATCAACATATATCATAAAGGAAATTGATTAGATCCAAAGTAACTTTATATGAAGGTCAACAAGTGATTAAAGGAAACTTCACATGATAAAATGAGAGGTAGTTACTCAAAAGAAGCTAGAAAAGGGACACAACGTATAGACATAAAAAAATTTGGCCCTATTAGCTAAGCTAGTTTGGAGAGCCTTTAAAAATCCTAATACTTTATGAACATCAACTCTCTTAAAAAAGTATATTAAGAATGAAACTCTTAATAGTCATAACCAAAATGTGAAGTCCCATAGCAAGTAATGGAAAAACCTTATGCTAGGGTTACACGTTTTTAAATAAGGTATGAAATGACTACAAGGAGATGGATTCTCCACTTCTTTCTGGTTTTTGTGAGGCAACATGTTCATGTAGGAGTTATAGCCGATTCAGAGCAACAGTTAACTTTACAACTCACTATGGAAAACGGGGAGCAACTTTTGGTATCTGCAGTATATGCAAAATGTTCTGCTACTGAGAGACGTCTTCTCTGGGATGAAATTTTTTCAATAAGCCAGGAATATGATGTCCCAAGGATGATAGGGGGTGATTTTAATGTGATATTGAGTGAAGAAGAAAAGATTGGTGGTTTACCAGTATATCCCCAGGAGTATGAAGATTTTGCTGAATGTTTAAATGCAAGTGGTTTGACTGAGGTTACTTTCTCTGGGAACCCTTTCACCTAGTGGAATGGTAGGGTAGATGGTGAATTCATTTTTAAGAGATTGAATAGGGTAGTGGTGAATAATTTATTTTTGGACCTATATGGCAACACAGGGGTACAACATTTGGCTAGGACTGATTCAGACCATGCCCCACTCCTGATTACTTGTGGGGTTAGTAATCGTAATATTGTCAAACCATTCAGGTTTCTCAAGTTTTGGACTGAAAGAGAGAATTTTAAAGAAGTGGTGGAGCAGAATTGGGTGGCTGAGAGTTCAGATGATATTTTTGTACAACTTAAGCAGAAACAAAAGAGGACCAAGAAGGCATTGGCCAAGTGGAGTAAAGAAAAGTTTGGGGATATTTTAAAACAACTAGCAATTAGAAAAGAGATAGTAAAATTGAAGGAGCAACTATTTCTTGATGATCCATCACCTGCTAATAGAAGTATTCTTCAGAAGGCTCAGGTAGAATGGAAGACTTATTTACACTTTGAGGAAGGGTTTTGGAGACAAAAAGCCTGTGTGCAGTGGTTTGAAGAAGGGGACATGAACACTAAATTCTTTCACAGTCTAGTGAGAGGAAGAAGAAAGAGGCTTTACATGAAGAGAATTATTAAATCTGATGGTTTCTGGACAGAATCAAAAAATGAGATTGCAGAAGAAGGGGTTAATTTTTTTACAAAACAATTTACTGCTGGGGTAAATCATTCTGACTTGTCCTTATTAATGCATATTAATCCTGTAATCTCTCAAAGGGAAAATGATGTATTGACTAAATTACCTGATGAGGCAGAGATTAAGAGAATAGTATTTGAGTTAAATGCTAAAAGCTCTTGTGGATCAGATGGATTTTCTGGGTGTTTTTATCAGCACTGCTGGGATACTACTGGTTCATATATGATTAAAGTAGTTCAGGCCTTCTTTCTAGGAGCTATTTTACCTAAATCTATTACTCATACTAACTTAGTGATAGTACTTAAAAAGGATATTCCTCAATCCTTTTCTGATCTTAGACCTATCAGTTTGAGTAATTTTCTTAACAAAATCATCTCTAGATTGATGCATGATAGAATAGAGGTGTTACTTCCTAGATTGATATCCCATAATCAATCTGGATTTGTAAAAGGAAGGGATATTACTGAAAATGTATTGTTGGCTCAAGAAATTGTTACTGATATTAGGTTGAGGGGCAAACCTGATAATGTAATTATAAAGCTTGACATGGCAAAGGCATATGACAGGGTTGATTGGAGATGTTTGATTAAAGTATTGGAAAAAATGGGTTTGAATCCTATGATGCTTGACATGATTTGGAGAATTATTGCTAATAATTGGTAATTAATGGTCAAACACATGATTTTTTCCATTCATCAAGGGGGGTTAAACAAGGAGATCGTCTGTCTCCTGCTTTGTTTATTCTTACTGCAGAGGTATTAAATAGAGCTCTAAACCATCTATTCCTAGAGGAAGAGTATAGAGGATATGGTCTTTCTAAATGGAGTGAAAAGCTGAATCACTTATCTTATACTGATGATACAATTATTTTTGTCTCTGCTGATAGGACATCTCTTCAATTGATAATGAATACTTTGAAAATGTATAAACAACAATCAGGACAACTTATAAACAAAAAAAAAGTTTCTTTTACTTGTTTAACAAAGCTGCTCTTAGTTCTCTTCAAATGGTGGAGAAAATCACAGGTTTCTTCAAAGGGAGTTTTCCTTTAACTTATTTGGGTTGTCCTATTGGCCATGTTAAGAAGAAGAAGATTCATTTCAAAGAGCTCATTAAGAAGATTCGGAATAAACTTCAAATATGGAAAGGGAAACTTCTATCTTATGAGGGGCAAAGCAGTGCTGATTAACCATGTATTGCAGAGTATTCCTGTCTACCTCCTTTCAGCTATCAAGCTTTCTAAATGTGTTATTAACGATATTCATAAGATTTTTGCAAAATTCTTATGGAAGTCTAAAGAACAAGGAAGAGCTACACACTGGGTAGCATGGGAGGATATTTGTCTGCCCAAGGAGGAGGGAGGTTTAAGTTTTAGATCTTTATTTGATGTCTCCAAAGCTTTATTTGCTAAGTTGTGGTGGAATTTTAGAACCAAAAATACCATGTGGACAAATTATATGTGGAATAAGTACTGTAAAAGACAAAGGCCACAAGTGGTGGAATGGAAGGGAGGATCCCAAGTCTAGAGAGCTATGCTACAAGCTAGGGATTTCTTTGATCAAGAAATCTGGTGGGAACCTAGAGAAGGATATATTAGTGTGTGGTTTGACAACTGGACACAACTGGGTGCATGGCACTATTTGATGCCTATATCTCAGAGTCAAAGTCAAATGGAAGATGTCAAGGAACTATGTGATGTAGAAGGATGGAAGATTAATGCACTGGAAAGTAATTTCAATGAGGATATATGCAATCACATTTGCAATACCCTAGGAAGCATTACAATTATTGAAGGAAGAGATAAAGCATGGTGGATGCCTAGAAGTGATGGTAAATTCAAGGTTAGCTCAGCCTTGGAATTATGCAGAAGTAGAGGAGAGTATATAGAAGATATCTCCAAAATTTGGGAAAAAGGTTTGCCTTTTAAGGTGTCCTTTTTTTATGTGGAGATTATGGTTTTAAAAGGATTCCTATTGGGGATGTCTTAATTAGAAGAAAAATTGTAGAGAGGGTTGATTGTAGCTGTTGCAATAATATTGTTCCTAAAACTTTCTCTCATCTATTTGTTAATTGTCCTAGTGCTCAAGCTGTTTAGAAAATGTTTAGAGATGCTACAGGGCTATCACTCCCAATTAATCAGCTTCAACAGATTATGGATGATTGGTGGAAAGCAGATGGTATTCCCAAATTGAAGCTAATGTTTAAAGCAGTTCCTGCTTTCATAACTTGGCAAATTTGGAAGAGGAGGAATGTGATGAAGCATGGTGGAAATATGGTAACAACCTCAATGATTTTGGAGATACACATAAATATTTACTTGTTTACAAAGAGTAGATATCCATGGTTAAAGAATGTCCCTTAAACTTGGCCCTTAATTGTCAAATATCTGGAAGGATATACTCCACTGACAAAAACTAAGGTTGTGAGATGGAGTCACCCCCCCATGGGAGTATATAACTGCAATACTGATGCTTCTTATCAGTTTGAATCAGGAGTTGGGTGTATAGCTTTTTGTATTAGAGATATGCAAGGAGATTTGAAATATGCAGAAGCTAAAAGAATTAATAATACATCTATTTTGGAGGTAGAGGTCATGGCAATTAAGGAAGGGTTACAATATTGCAGTCAAGAACATTTCCTTCCCTTGATAATTGAGATAGACTCACTGATGGCTCAGAAAGTTATAAATGGAGAATGGGAGGTCCCATGGCAGATATCTTGGGATATTAGACACATTCAACTACTGATAATGAGTCTTGGGGTGGAGGTGGTTCATGTCCTCAGAGAAGGAAACAACCTCGCTGATTGTTTAACTAAATCGTTTGTTCATTTTGCAGGTACAGAGAGACAACAATATCAAAATAAGCAGGAATTACCACAACTGGCCAAAGCAATTTTGCAACAATACAAAGAAAATACCCCTAATTTGAGATTCAGCAAAGTTCAAAACAAACATTATAATGGTGTTTAAACAAAGCACGACATCAGCAACAAGTTAGAAGCATAACAAGAGATGACTAAGCTAAGAAGGTGAAAGTTTACCTTAATCTTCTAGCAAATGTTTGTGATGCAAGGTCAGAGATTAGTCGACTTAAACAGTGGTATTAATCCCATTGGGATTCAACCTATTGAGGAGAATAATCAATGATTGAGTATCAAAACATGTCTCAAAGCCGAGTAATCGAATTTTAAAGGTAAAAGCTTATCTCGATAGATTTTGCCTCCAAATCTTCAAGACGACTGTTGGTGTTTTCCCCAAATACTTGCACATATGCTTGTGTCTAGCTCAGATCGACAAAACCTAGGTAGAAGAAGTCTTCAAAGGTACTTGAATCATGACATCAGTGGGACTTGTTGATGTGGAAGTGATTGCAACCCATCCCTGGATCGATTTCGAACAAAGCTTTCATCAAGATGAGGTGGGTATAAGGAAACTCTTCGTTGGACTGGCCGTCCTCCTCCGGCGACCTCCGATATGCCGGAGAAGATGAAGATTTTTAGACGCGTGATTTCCTTTTTTGTGTTATTGTTTGGCCTTCTCTTTTCTTTATTTTGTTTTGTTTATTTGGTTTCAATCGGGCCATTTAGACCCAATTGGTGTATTTTAATTTTTATAATAAAGTTGTGGTCTTGTCCACATTTTAACCCCAAAAAAAAAGATTATGGGAGTAGTTCCATTCCAACTTCTTGTGCTAGTATACTTTTCATGTGTATTGAACGGACTAAGTAAAGAAGCTTGTTTATGTTCTGAATATTTATATAACAACTTCTCAAAATCATTAAGGGGTCGCTTGGTAGGATGTATTAGGAGAAATAGTCCATGTATTATGTATGATATTATTTAGAACTATGTTTGGTAAGAATTTTGGGCTTACGTATAACTAATCCAAGGATTAGTTACACACCCTACATGATATTATATGATGTATAACTAATATCGCCTATTTGGTGGTATTAGTATTACATAGGATTTAGTACCATGAGATTAACTATGTAAAGACAAAAGTACCCCTCAAATTTTTTTATTCATTTTATATTTTGTATTTGTATTATTAAATTTATTTAAATAAATTAGCTTGCAAATTCTATTATTTAGAGAGAGTGGTTTGTTGCTAAATAAATCCAATACAAATTAATATAATATTTGAAATGTAAATTATTTAACATTTGCTAATTGAAAATGCAAATATATCATCACATGACGTTTGTAATCTTAATTGAATATACTGTTTGGTGTGTGTGTATGTAATATTGTCCAGTAATTGTCTACCTTGACCTAATTACATGAAATAGAAATTCCCAATAATTCAAGGGTATAATTGGAAAGAAGTTTTTTGTAGAGTTTTAATCGAAACACAAGATGAGGTGGGAAGCAATGCACCAAACACTTGATAAAAAATAAACCATGCAACACTAATCCAAGCACTACCAATCCTTGCACTACTAATCCATGCGTTATTAATCTTTCTATATACCAAACGACCCTTAAATGTACTTATACTCTTAATCTTGATATAATTGTTATGATCAACGTAATTTGTTTATCATCTTGATCTGTCAAAAGGTGAGACCCTAACGTGGGTCAATATATTCCTGATAGATTGGACGATAACAAATCACATTTGTGAAATAATAATTAGTTGATATAATCCATGTCTCAACCTTGAGATTGATGATACCCTTTTATGATTGCTTATAAGTTTTCATTTGAAAACCATGCAGGTGGATTATATATAACCGTCACATTAAATAAATTAAGTATAGAAATAAAGTGTTAAATTAATCAATGAATTAAATTATCAGAGATTTAATTTAATTGATTGGTATCGATAATTCAAACAAGGAAAGTTAAATAATATTTAATGTTGGATTTTGAAATTAAACCGAGTGCAATTACGAATTTTTGGTGGAGTAATATGTAATTTATTATGATTGGATCAATTCATTCATTCACGAATTAATGTCACAATTGGAAGCCTCTACTTTTAAATCTGTGGTCCCTACTATACCAGATTAATAAGAGAAGTGACATAAAAACCCCCATAAACTTGGCAGTAAAACTTACTTTAGTACTTTAATTACACGGGTGTTCATTTACCCCCCTAAACAACTTTCAAGTGAATTAAATACCACCCTCAGATTATAATACCACTCTCACCCGCCACGTCGTAGCCATGTAAGCACCATGTCATTAATTTTTTATTTATTTCGGCTTATTCATTATTTTCCTTTTTTCTTTAAATATTTTTTTGAACTTATATACACTAATTAATTAATTCCTAAAATTACGTGAGCTCATTTATTTAACAAAAAGCTTCATCATCAGCCCCAAATTGAAGGTAGATTCTTTCAACAATGGCAATCAAGAATTGAAGTTAAATCTTTTCAACAATGTCAACCAAAAACTGAAGCTAAATCTTTTCAACAATGGCAACCGAAAATTGAAGCTAATTTCTTTCAACGATGATGTATTTAGCTATAGCCTCAAAATTCACACCTTTTATTAACAAAGTTTGTTTCTAAATCATTAGTAAAATCTTGATGCTTACATTTTATAAATTTAACTTTCTTGAATTTTAACTGATCCGCCATTTTTTTTCTAATCTTCATTTCGTTGATGGGATTGAAGCTCCAAGAACATTAATTGAAAAACTAGATCTATGAATATATCTTCATAATGAGTATTGTGAAATTGATTATTTAAGAATATGTATTCCTCATCACTCCATTCTTCTCTATTATTATTGCTATTGGTGGTGAATGTTGTGGGATTAATGGCTGTAACAACGATATTGGTGTTGGGTTTTGTGAAATCGATGTCAACAATAATAAAGTGATGAGGAATAGAATAGTGAATTGCTAAAGAGTTGGTGGAATGAAAGTAATGAAAAAGAGGTATTGAATGTTTATGAAGAAAGGTAGAAGGAGAAGGTCTTCAATGGGGAAGAAGGTATTGGGGAAGACAACAAAATAAAGAAAAAAAAATTAAAATTCTATTAAAAAATGGGACCCACAAATTCATTATCTCTAAATAAGAAAATGTATGTTTAACAAAAAAGTTAATCTATCATGAAAAAAAGATTTAAAATATTATTTATATGTTGGCCAATAAAAAAATGCCATGTGTACAATCTTATAATTTCAGTTTTTATTTTTTCCTTCTTCACACGCTTTTTGGAGAGTGAGTTCACTCTCCCTGCCACGTCATTCCTTAGGGTGGTATTTAATTCATTTAAAAGTTGTTGAGGGGGGTAAATAAATGCCCGTGTAGTTAAAGTGCTAAAGTAAGTTGTGCTGCCAAGTTTAGGGGGGTTTTTATGTCTTTTCTCGATTAATAAAATATTTTGAGAAAATAAATGGAGTATTCTAGAAGCATTTAATAGTTTTTTTTACTGAGCTTCTAGACACGTTTTTTATTTTTTGAAACGTTAATAATCTTTCAGTTAAGAGAAAGACTCTCTCACGTTTTCAACTATCAGTTGAGAAGCGTGGATAAAAGGGAGAAACCTCTCACGAAGAGATTATCCATTTGAAATATCACTAAATATATTGCGCCCACTGAAGCATAATCTGATTTTAGAATAAGGCCGCAGACTTGGAGGCTGTTGTTTTGGACGATCTTTGTGCAGGCTTCAAAAGATTAAAGAATTCTTTTCACGAATTTTATTTATATTATCTTAGATAAGTTGTAGATTTTGTGATTCTATGTATACTTTCGCTGCCATATTTTTATGAAACATAGCAAAATCCCACTCTTGGCTACTTGAACTCCTTAAGAAGAGACATCAGTAAGCTATATTTTATATATAACATGCCTAAAACAATTACCCACATATTCTTTGAATGTAAAAATATCAGAAAAATGTGAAAAAAATTAAGGGTTACACATGAAATAAATCAGATCAGTAACCATAAATGGCAAGATTGATTAGTTAGACTCAGAGGATTAAATGTTCTCCTTAAGAGTACTTTTTTTAAATTGTTGGAAGCCTATCTCTTCTTTATATGGAATATATGGAGGACAAGAAATGAAAAATGTCCATAATATAACTCAAACAAAAATATGTAAAAACAAAGAAAGAAGATGAAGTAATGCACTCTATGGCATGCCTATCACTCCCAAGATATTCAAAGAAAAATATAACTCCAACTATAATTTACATCAAATGAAAACCACCCAAAATAGGCGTTAAGCTAAATACTAATGGATTGTCCATGGACAATCCTGAAAAGGGAGGAACCCCGGGGTGGGGGAGTGGGGGTGGATTAGAGACAAAACGTGTTAATAGATAGTTGGTTACATGAACAATCTTCATACTACTAATGACACTAAAGCTGGACTAGCGATTCTATTGAAAGAATTGAATTTGGCCTTAAAACGAATTTCGAGGCCATCTAAAATCACTAGAGACTGTAAAGATATTATTACCTTTATTTCAAATGATTATCCCTCTTACTCAAACATCTTGTCTGATTGCAGGGAACTACTATAAAGGATGAGGAACCTTGCCCTTTTCAACATAGCTACAGAGAAGTTAATCAAGTGTAAGATGTTTTAGCAAGGAAGGATACTAAAATGATGCAACTAAATTCTTTTTTATGTTGGAAAGCTCCATCGATGTTTGTCTTGAAAAAGCTAGAGACAAACAAAGTAGAAACTTGTTTTGTTAGGCTAACCAAAGTATATACTACTTTGAATAAATGTATTGTTAATTATACTAGTTTAATCCCTCCCCTGAACAATATTAGCAGAGTATCAACTCTGCCACTACCATGTACTAATGAATATTAGTATATTGTTAACTAAAAAAAAAAACATGAAAATTCATGGAACTAGTAATTTAAATGGTACTAATGCATGCATTAGCATAGTTGATGTCACAATTGTCCCTCAAAGTCTTTTTCATATATTTTCTTCCATATTTGTAGAGAGTATTTTTTGTAATAGAATGTTATTATTTTTTTAGAAATTATGCAATTGATGCCATTTTTAATACATCAAATCAAACACTGCATAAGAAATAATCTTAGCATAACTAATGCAAGTATAACTAATGAAGGCATAATTAATACTAGTATTACTAATACATAATACTCAACATTATTCTTATACCCTATACCAAAGTATGTTATTGTTATTTCTGTTATAATACGCACATCAGAAGCATTATTCAAGATCACGAACATACATAATAGCATAATAATGTAAACCGAATAAATTGTGAAACTCTAACCTTTTGAAGCTTTCACACAACTTGTTCAGGAACTGGGACTCCAGAATTGCAGTCTTCTACTATTTCCTGACTAACTCTCTCAATCAAGTCTTGTATGGGCAAAAATATTTTCAGGAAAATGATGATCTTTTCTTGAGAACCACCACCCCTATTTATACTTTTCAGCAAAGGGGAAAGGTTTGAAAGATTAAACGTTTCTGGTCACAATTAATAGTCATTAACAATCATTAAATACCATTAAGGGTATTTATACACTATTAAGTGTATCCAATAACCATTATCAATAGTCATCAACAACCACTAAATATAATTAAAGGTATTTAGACAGTCATCAAACACCAAGGGTATTCAACATCCATTGAACACCATCAAAAGCCATTAAACACCATGAAACAAAGAAATGTAGTATTTTCCTCTTACTTCTTTGAAGGAAATAAAAAGTTTTTTTCTCTTTTAAGTAAATAAAAGTCAAAAATAATTTATTCCTAAACTGAAAAAAAATATTAACAGTCCTTTTCTTTTCTGAACTTGATCAATAAATCAGGCATAGTAGGGACCACAACTTTATTATCAGAGGCTTCCAATTATAATATTTGATTCGTAAAAGCATGAATTAACCATATCATAATAAATCGCAGATTGTACCACTAAAAATCTGTAATTGTACTCCTCTATTTAATTTCAAATTTTACCATTACAACTTATTTAACTCCCCATGTTAAAATTACCGACACCAATCAATTAAATCAAACTTCTAAAAAATTTAATTCATTGAGTAATTTAATCCTTTATATCTACGCTTAAATTAATTCACGTGACGGATATATATGTAATCCACCTGCAGGGTTTTCACATGACAACTTATAAGCAACCATAAAGGGGTGTCTTCTTTCTCATATCCGAGAAATGGTTCTATCAACTAATTATTATTTCACGAATGTAATTTGTCATTATCCAATCCATTAGAAATATTTTTACTCATCATAGAGTCTCGCCTTTTAATAGGTTAAAATAATAAAACAAACTACACATATCATAATTACTATATCAAGATTAAGAGTATAAGCACATGTAATGGACTAGAGATATCATTTATTAAAATTCAGAACCTAAACAAATATCTCGATTTGGTCCGTTCAATAGATACAAAATGTACTAACATAAGAAGTTGAAATTTTACCATTCCCATAATTAAGATTGAATTATATTTAATCTTGTGCTACAATCATCAAGATGTTTGTCCAACTTCATCTTTGATTGTGAACATTTAATTTATAATTTATAAAAACCGACAATTTTAATCTTCCGCGTATGAGTTAAACAACTCCATATGCAAAAATCGTCTACTATATAAGTAATGGACACACATATAAACACAATGATCTATTCAAATAAAGACTTTATTTTAATAATTAACATATAATGCAAAGTCTTTACAAAGGATTAAAATCAATACTATAACTCAACCATATGGTTAATAGTATATCTCAACAATCTCCCACTTAAACTTATAACCATGCATGTACAATTTTAACACCCATTTCTTCCACATGCTTATCAAAAGACTTCTGAGGTAAGCCTTTTGTAAATGGATCCGCCAAATTGTTCTTCGATTCAATCTTCAAAACTCTTACATCACCCCTTTGAGTTATATTCAAGTGATATTTCCTCTCAATGTGCTTACTCCTCTTATGGCTTCGTGGTTCTTTTGAGTTGGCAACTGCACCGCTATTATTACAATAGAGTGTGATTGGTGCTTCAATAGAAGAAACCACTCCAAGCTCTTTTAGAAAATTTCTGAGCCAAACAACCTCTTTAGCCACCTCATAGGCAGCTACATATTCAACTTCCATGGTAGAATCAGCAACACACGATTGCTTGATACTCCTCCAAACTATGGTCCCACCTCCCAGAGTAAATACATATCCTGAGGTCGATTTTCTAGAATCTCTATGTGATTGGAAATATGAATCTGTATATCCAATAGGTACAAGATTGCCAGGGTGGAAAACAAGCATATAATCCCTAGTCCTTTTCAGGTACTTGATAATATGCTTGACTGCAGCCCAATGTTCTTACCCAGGGTTAGACTGAAATCTGCTAACGATTCCTACAATAAAGCAGATATCCGGTCTAGTGCATAACATAGCATACATAAGACTCCCTACCGCAGAAGCGTAAGGGACCGCCTTCATCCGCTCTATCTCATCGATCGTTTTGGGCGACTGATCCTTTGATAAAGTAATTCCATGTCTAAAAGGAAGAAATCCCTTTTTGAAATTTTGCATGTTAAACCTCGCAAGAATAGTATCAATATAAAATGATTGAGATAAATTGTAATATCCTTTGTCTACGATCTAGCATAAGCTTAATCTAGAGGATATGAGTCGCTTCTCCCAAGTTTTTCATATCAATACGCGACGACAGCCACCCCTTAACAGAATTCAACATGCTCACATTATTTCCTATGAGCAAGATGTCATCTACGTACAAAATCAAAAATGCTACTCTGTCTCCATCCCATTTCTTATAGATGCATGATTCATTTTCAAACTAATCAAAACCAAAAGTTTTAATCGAATTGTCAAAACAAATGTTTCATGCCCGAGATGTCGGTTTCAATCCATAAATGGATCTCTTAATTTTACAAACCATGTGTTCATTGCCACTTTCCATGAAACCTTCTGATTGTGCCATATAAATGCACGTATCAAGACTTCTGTTTAGAAAAGTTGTCTTGACATCCATTTGTCAAATCTCATAATTTTAATGAGCAATAATGGGTAAGAGAATCCTAATGGATTTAAGCATGACTACCGGTGAAAAGGTTTCCTCATATTCGATTCCTTCTTTTTGAGTAAATCCTTTCGCAACAAGTCGAGTCTTAAAAGTTCACTTTTCCATCCATACCTCTCTTTTTCTTGTAGATCCACGTACAACCAATAGTTTTAACACCTATAGGTGGTTCTACAAGATCCCAGACTTGATTTGAGTACATAGACTCCATTTTAGATTTCATAGCAACAACCCACATTTCAGCATCTTTATCATGTAGTGCTTCGGTATAATTTAATGGTTCTGTATTAGTCTAGTCTCTTCAGGGATTCTATCATATAA
Source organism: Solanum appendiculatum (assembly GCA_018342035.1). Classification (NCBI taxonomy): domain Eukaryota; kingdom Viridiplantae; phylum Streptophyta; class Magnoliopsida; order Solanales; family Solanaceae; genus Solanum; species Solanum appendiculatum. The sequence goes on from JAGDQO010001435.1 coordinate 38,307, forward strand.
TTCTCCCAATAGCGTAAACCGTTCTGATTTTCTAATAACTCTCCCACCATGACGACTAGCAACTACAGGATTCGCTACATCTTGAACTATATTAGGAACATCCTGAACTACTTCCTCCACAATTGCAGGTTGCGCGTCATTAATCCCACTACTTTGTGGTAGCGAGATGTCTTGAGTCTGCTTTTGAGCAATCTCTTGAGCAACCTCTTGCCTATCGACATTTCTCCCACTATGTGGACGCAATGGTATGACAACAACTGTTTTAGAAAGTTGTGCTGATGTTTCATTAGTAGTTATTCCTTTGCTTAGTTCCTGTAATACAAGTTTACTTCTAGGAACATGGCTAGTTAAATAGTCATGTTCTAGAAACTTGGCATTTGTTGAAACAATAACCTTTTGTTCCTTAGGACAATAAAATAAATCTCATTTAGTTCCTTTTCAATATCTAATGAAAATGCACACTTCTGTCCTTGATTCCAACTTATTTGTTTTCCCTTTTAGTACATGTGTTGGACATTCCCAAACTCGAATATGTCATAGACTAGGCTTGCGCCCATTCCACAATTCGGATGGGGTTAAAGGAACAGATTTTGAAGGAACCAAATTCAGAATGTAATTTGCAGTTTCTAAGGAATATCCCCAAAAGCTAAAAGAAAATTTTCAATAACTTAACATTGATATAATCATTTCCAAAAGAGTTCTATTTTATTCGCTCTGCCACATCATTTTATTGTGGTGTTCCTGGAGCATAATATTGAGATGTAATGCCCGATTCTGATAAGTACTTAATGATTTTCGTAGAAAGGTATTCACCACCACGATCAGATCGTAATGTTTGGATATGTTTACCATGTCACTTTTCCGTTCCTATCTTAAATTCTTTGAATTTTTCAAATCATTCAGATTTATGGCGCAACAAATAAATGTATCCATATTTGGAGTAATCATCTGTGAAAGTCACAAAATATTCAAAATCCCTCTTGCTCGTACATTCATAGGACCGCACAAATCAGAATGAATTAATTCTAACTTATTACTGGCTCTATTTCCTTTGGAAGGAAAAGGTTTCTTTGTCATTTTACCATCTAAACAAGATTCATAGGTTGGTAGTGCCTCCACTTTCAACGAACTCAAAGGTCCATCAGAAACCAACCTTGAAATCATATTTATATTAATATGACATAGACGTAAGTGCCATAAGTAAGTTTGACTTAATTCAAACATGTGTTTTCTTTTATGAGAAATATCAATAGTATTTAATTCGGTTTGTTGTAGCATGTCATAGGAGACTTCAAATACAATTAGATGATGTATTTTAGGAGCACTATGGATGAATTGCTTATTGTACTTAATAATAGCACAATTATTTGCAAACAAAACTTCATAACCAACATCCATTATTTTTGAAACTGAAAGCAAATTCCTTCTTATCGAAGGTATATAAAGAACATCTTTTATAAATAGAATTCTGTAACTACTAAAAGAAAAAGAAATATTTCCTATTGCTTGGACTGGTGTTGGTTTCCCATTGGCTTGAAAAACGCAAACTTCATTCTCACTTAGCCGTCGCGTTTCCTGAAACCCTGCAAAGAAGTGCAGACATGGTCAGTGGCTCCTGAATCTACATCCCATAATTGGATAGAAACAGTCGCTAAACAAGTTTCAACGGCATTTAAACAAGAATTACCTTTGTTTTTCATTTTGGCTTGATAGTCAGGGCATGCCTCTTGTGATGATCAGGTTGCTTGCAGTGAAAGCACTTGCCCTTAGGCTTAGTCACATCACCTTTAGCACCTCCGGGTGTCACAACCTTGCAGGGCTTCTTCTTCTTCTTTTGGGCTTTCACCGGCTTAGATGAAGAAGCGGTAGTTTTGTCCACCATGTATGCTATAAAGGGAGGAGCTTGCTGCTTGATACTAAATTCTACCGCTGTCAGTTCATTCGATAGTTTCGCAAGAGACAAATCCATCATGTTCATGTTATAATTTAAGAGAAACAGTTGAAAACTACCTGGCAGAGTCTGTAGGATCATCTCCATATGAGATTCCTTATCAATGGCAGCACCAAGTATCTCCAGCTCATTCAAATAACTCATCATGTTTAGAACATGTTCCCGACAAGTGATCCTTCAACCATTTTGGTGGTCAAGAGAGCCTTCATGACAGTCTGCTTGGCAGCACGATTCTGCTCTCCGAACATCTCTTTGAGAGATTTGAGCATATTGTCATGGACTGATTTTGATACTGCAAGACATTCACTATTGAGGCAAGAATGTAGCACCTTGCCATCTCATCAGCCTTGACCCATTTATCATAGGTCTTGATCTCCTCATCAGTAGCATCCGCTGGTTTAATGGGGCATTCTTCAACCAACACATATTTTGAACCCTCAGATATTAGAATAATATCAAGGTTTCGTTTCCAGTCCACATAGTTAAGACCTTCCAGTTTGTTTTTGGTTCAAAATAGAGGACAGAGGATTGAAGTGAGACATAGTTAATCTGAGAGATATTTAAAATAGATCATTAGGAACATATGCTTTTTTAAAAAAGAATTAAAAAAAACAACAAGACACATATAATCATGCTAACGAATAGTTAGAATCGATAGGAAAACTTAACTATTGAAGCATATATATGAGCAAGTTCATATATAGTACCACTTAAACAAGACAAGTCTAACTCATTTAGAGAGTAATCTGTGAAGTTTAGTCAGGTTTATATATTATCTCTTGTTCATTGATTCAACATGCAACTTAGTTGGAAAGTTAAAACAAATCATCAAATCAAAAGACAAATATAATAGTATCAAAATATACAAGCTTATTTGATGGGGAAGAAGACCTATGTCAACATATAAACTCATATTTTAACTGTAAAAATCATTTATAAGAAGTAGGGATGAAACCTTACAACTCTGGAATATGAAAAATAGTTTTTTTTCAAACAACAAAAATTGTTCATAAAAAACAATAGCATGATATATACACATTTAATCAAACATGTATCAAAATCATGGACTCTTATTACATTATCAGTTATATGTAAGAAGACTCCTGATACCATTTGTTATAATACACATAGCGGAAGCATTATTCAAGATCACGAACATACAAAATAGCATAATAATAGAAACTGAATAAATTGTGAAACTCTAACCTTTTGAGGCTTTCACACAACTTGTTCAGGAACTGGGACTCCAGGATTGCAGCCTTCTACTAGTTCCTGACTAACTCTCTCAATCAAGTCTTGTGTGGACAAAAATATTTTCATGAAAAATGATGATATTTCCTTGAGAATCACCACCCCTATTTATACTTTTCAGCAAAGGGGAAAAGTTTGAAAGATGAAACGTTTCTGGTCATAATTAATAGCCATTAACAGTCATTAAATACCATTAAGGGTATTTAGACACTATTAAGTGTATCCAATAATCATAATCAATAGTCATCAACAACCACTAAATATCATTAAAGATATTTAGACAGTCATCAAACACAAGGGTATTCAACATCCATTGAACACCATCAATAGTCATTAATAGCCATTAAATACCATGAAACAAAGAAATGTAGTATTTTCCTCTTTCTTCTTTGAAGAAAATAAAAAGTTTTTTCCTCTTTTAAATAAATAAAAGTCAAAAACAATTTATTCCTAAACTGAAAAAAAAATACTAACAGTTCTTTTCTTTTCTGAACTTGATCAATTAATCAGGCATAGTAAGGACCGCAAATTTATTATCAGAGGCTTCCAATTATAATATTTGATTCGTAAAATCATGAATTAACCATATCATAATAAATCACAGATTGTACCACTAAAAATCTGTAACTGTACTCCTCTATTTAATTTCAAATTTTACCATTACAACTTATTTAACTCCCCATGTTAGAATTACCGACACCAATCAATTAAATCAAACTTTTGAAAAAAATTAATTCATTGATTAATTTAATCATTTATCTCTATGCTTAAATTAATTCACCGTGACGGATATATATGTAATCCACCTGCAGAGTTTTCACGTGACAACTTATAAGTGTCTTCTTTCTCATATCCAAGATATGGTTCTATCAACTAATTATTATTTCACGAATGTAATTTGTCATTATCCAATCTATTAGGAATATTTTGACTCATCATAGAGTTTCACCTTTTAATAGATTAAAATAATAAAACAAACTACACAGATCATAATAACTATATCAAGATTAAGAGTATAAGCACATGTAATGGACTAGAGATATCGTTTATTAAAATTCAGAACCTAAACGAATATCTCAATTTGGTCCGTTCAATACATACAAAATGTACTAACACAAGAAGTTGGAATTTTATCATTCCCATAATTAAGATCGAATTATATTTAATCTTGTGCTACAATCCTCAAGATGTTTGTCCAACTTCATCTTTGATTGTGAACATTTAATTTATAACTTATAAAAACCGACAATTTTAATCTTCCGCGTATGAGTTAAACAACTCCATACACAAAAATCGTCTACTATATAAGTAATGGATACACATATAAACACAATGATCTATTCAAATAAAGACTTTATTATAATAATTAACATAAAATGCAAAGTCTTTACAAAGGATTAAAATCAATACTATAACTCAACTATATGGTTAATAGTATATCCCAACAATTTCTAGCCAATTACACATACCATTGATGCTTTCTGCAAGACAAATTAAAAAGTTTCATTCCAATTTTAGGGATAACACGGTCATTAATCAACCTTAAATGTACCACTATACGATTATATAGTCATTTTACGAATTATACGACAAACTATTTAGATAAAAAGTTTAAATTCTTTTCGATAAAATGAACATAAGTTTCATAATTTTTAAAATATATGCGGAATATTATATAGTATATACACGTTTATTACAAAATCATATCAATATTATAAATAATAAAGACTTGTGCATGTAACTAGACCTCCCACATTGTATGTCAAGAACTTGCAATTAGGGTTATCGGAACAGTGGATAACACATATGACAATCATATTCATATTGATCAGAAAGAGCCAGTCTTGACTATTTAGAAAAAAAATTGTTTCAAAATAATTATTAGTTTAGAAATTCAAGATTAAGTATGCTAATCATCATCAATTTTACCCTTATTAATAAAGAAATTGTTCTCTTTAATAGTGCTCAATTTTTAAAAATCATCTAATAAATGGAATAGCTTAACTAGGGGTGTGTAGCGGTCGGTTCGGTTCGATTTTAAGTATTATCGATTTTCGGTTTTTAAATATGCTAAACCGATACTAAACCAATAAGATATTTGTTATCGGTTTTCGATTTATCGATTTTTGGTCTTTAACAGTTCGCTTTTTGGTTAACCAATAAGAAATTGCTTTCAAAACAAATATATGGCTTGTCCAACAATTTGTCGTGAAATAAAAAGAGAGAAATCAAATTACTCGTTGAGGGCAAAAATTCTGCTTAGTGTAGTAAAAGTATAGCAAATACTCACAATTCACAACCCTAGCGGTTGCCTAACCCTTGCCGTCGTCGTTGTAAACCCTAGCCGTTGTCGTTCTTAGTTCTTTAGGTTTTGACGTTGTGAACCTAAAGACTAAAGTAATATTAAAACCTAAAGGGTAAATGCAGAGAGCAGAGTTAAGTAGTGTTAATTTTGTAGGGTCCTTATAGTTATAGTCTAATATAGTGATTATATTAATGTTTTTTGTTTGATATTTATGTATGATTAAAAATTAAAATAGTAAATTATTATATTCTTAATGGGACCCAATATTAAAAAACCAATATCAAACCAATAACCCAATAAATTTTTTTATAAAACCATTAAATAACCGTCAACCCAATAACCTAATAACAATAAACCAATAACACTTTTTTCGGTTTGCTTTATCGGTCGACGATTCGATTTTTGCACACCCCTAAGCTTAAGTAAACTATATCTTGTATATATTGTTTATCTTAGGAGGCATGAAAAATGCTAAAATGATAGTTTAAATGAATTTTTTTATATGTATATTTATTCCTTGTATGTATAAATCAAAAAATCATGAAACACAAATAAAAAATGCAAATTGATCATAGAACATGTTTTGGACTTGTTGAAATCATCAAATCACCAATCTTAGACTGTCTTATGACCAAGTTTGACTGTGGTCAACTTTAAACTTTCTAAAAGCTAGAAATTAACTTACGGTCTAAATCACTCCCGACCACCTCAGGATCCATGCAAACCATCTAACTATCACCCTCGAAACCTAATATAATCATCAAAACTCAAATCTAACCTCGTTAACTCTATATGTTGAATTTGGTCAAACTTTTGAAACTTTCCCAAAGCATTCCTGATCACCTCGAGAATCGTGTTATTTATCCCAGCAAGTCTTAAATAGCTAAAGAAAGCTATAGAGCAAACATGGGAAGAGTAACAGAAATCACAAAATGATCATGGGGATCATTACAATCTCACAAATATTATTTTCTTTTTCACCGTTTTATCTCTAGAGAACTAATTTCGATCTGTTATTTCTCCACCTGACAAAAATAACTTATCTCGATACTAATTCTGATGTAATTTTTCTCAAATTAGTAACTAAACAAAAAACAAGACAGTACTAAATTTTTATTTCAAAATCATCCATGCTTGTCTAACGTACTAAACGACCCCTAATGGTCAACTCTTTCATGCTTTTCAGAGAATATTGACAATATATATATATATATTTCCTCTCGAATCAAAATTATTGACTTTTGACAAACATATTGCGTTTTACTAAATTTGCCCTGCATACAAATATTAGTGTAATGAAATTCAATTGAACTCAGTCATTTTCGGATATATGAATATACATGCATATGAAAATTCAATAAATAATTTCAATCATTAAATTCTGACACATATATAATTATGAAAAGCATAATATATAGTATCTTTAAAAAGGAAACGTATCTAAATTTAAATATTAAATTCGCCTAGCTAATAAGTACTTGAGGGCCTAATTTCTCCGTCGCCAAATCACATGTATATTTCGTTTTAGTTTGTCACAAGAAAATGTCATACTTCCTTTTTTTTGTTATTTAACTTATTTAATCCTAATTTATATGTTGGTGTAAGAATTTTGATAGTCAAATGAATTTTCTTTTAATAATAACATTTTATGCCTTTTAAATTATTAATTATTATATTTAATAATATTTTTTTTATATAATTCTCAAATATGCAAATTTTATTTTTTAAAAAAATTAAAAATTCTATTTTGAATTCATAATCAAATTTTAAAAAATGACTCTCAAAATTCGATCTATAGATACATAAATTAGGACAAACAAATAGTTTTAAACTTCTCATTTATTCTTAATTAGATGTTAATTATCACTCATTTTTATATGATTAAAGTTTATTTTTTAAAATTTTATACTCAATCAAATACTATGGCATAAACTAATAGGGAATGCGTAATAATCCTTTATTTTTATATTACTCGTCTACTTCCCTCCTTAAACTATAAATAAGAAAAGTATTTTTATTAAATATTTTTAATACACTTTATATGTGTATTTTATTCATTAATATCAAAATTAATAATAGAATTTTTTTTAGAACTTTACGATATTTATACTTTTAAAATAAATTAATTTAATAACAAAATGTAAAAATTAAAATTAATCATATTTTAATTTTATAAATTAATAAATATTTATATTATAATAATATGGACAAGATGGAAAGTGGAAAAAGGGACCAACAAATGTCTACTCCAAAGCAAAGCGTCGAAGACCTAATTACTACACTTTGGAAGAGATGAGAAGAAATTAAAGTCCTTTTATGGAAGTATGATCTGTACATGAAAAGAAATCTCTCTTTATAGTTGAGTCAAGCTCCTTTTTAATTTATTTATAACAAACAAATAAACTTATCCTTATTCTGTTTTTTTTTTCTAGTATTTTTATCTTGTGTTTGGTATTTTTATTGGCCCACAATTAAATTTGAATTTGTGCATTATGAAATTTATCTTTGAGGGAAGCGATTTTAACAAGATCTTTTTTTCATTTCAAAAGACTTGAATCAAAGATCTCTGATTAAGGAAGAGACGATCTCAATCATCCCACTATAAACCACATTTATAATTTATCCTTTTTAATTCTGGGCATAATGCATAAAATGTGTTTTTTAACTTGGTTATACCTTTCAAATTCAGGTGTACGTAAGTAGATACTTAAATTTATATAAAATTGAACAAGTAGATACATGACGTCCTACTTGACAATTAGCGTCCTACATATATAATATGATATGTAGGACGCATGCATCTCTTATTTAACTTTATATAAATTTAAGTGTGTATCGTGAACTCCAATATTGAAGAACATAGATATTTCTGCATTCTTTAATTATTATTATCTGCTTTTCCACCTTTTTTTTTTCCTTGGGCTTTCTCTCTTTTCTCACTTCCTTTTTGCAAGTCTTTGGATTGGAATTATGGATTACATCTTTTCACTACTGTTAGCAATTCCCTTAAAAGTTATATAGAAAAACTATAAAGTCATTGTCCCCTCAACACTTGTGGTCTTGGTCTTTTCAAGTTTCAAATCTGAAAAATAGTGGGAACAAAATTGCCTATAACATGACCAGACTAGAATGAGTTTGAACATCACCCTACCCCTTCAAGATTACCACTTTTTGACTTTTTCTTTTCCCTCCAAAACTTATGTTAGTTATAAGCAAGAGAAATTAAGAAGGAAAAAATGAATATGTTTCTTTTTTGTTTCCAGTAGAGCCGTCAATATGAACTTGATCCTTGGAGTTAACCTAGACATCCATTCTGTGATTTAATAGGGTTGAACAAAGATTTTGAAGCTCATTATAGGAGGAGGCTTTTTAGCTAGCCCGAGTAAGCCTGCTAGCCTATAAGGCTTGAGTGAGGTTGGGTCAGCCCCGAACTCTGCTCATGGATCAAATGGAAAAATTAATTAGAAAATATACAATAACAATAATATATTTAATGTAATTTCACAAAGTGGAGCATGGGGATGATGTATATGCAGGTTTACCCCTATCTTATAAAGTGAAGAAACTGTTTTCGAAAGATACTTAACTAATAGAAAAATAAAATAATAAAAATAATAAAAGAAATCCAAATTCAAAGTCTACTTTAATATGCATTAAAGTTTGTAAGAGCTCCAACACGTCGAATTTTTATTTAAAGGTAATACAAATCTCAAGCCTATGAAAAATAAATAAAAATGCTAGTATTAATAAAGAAAGGAAAAGGTTGAATATGTTATAAAATATAATCAATATACTACAAGAAATAAAGAACAAGAGATATGGGGAATAGAATGTAGAGATCATCTTATTCAAATGTCTTCATGTCTCATATTGTGTCATGTGTGTCTTACAATGGTGAATGAACAACCCTATTTATAGGTTGAGAAATCACCCCAAAAGTCACCATATTAAGTGTCATAATAAATAGATACATTCTTATCCAAATGGTTCATAGAACATAGGAAATACACATACATGAATATAAGTAGTTCATGTATTGAGAATATGGACAATCCACTAATTCAATGAATGAATTTATAACACTCTCCCTTGGATGTCCATAGATAATGTGCCTTGTTAAAACCTTACTAGGAAAAACCCAGTGGAAAAAAGCCTAGTGAAGGAAAAAGAGTACACACATCTCATTATACGCCTTGAGTGCTGCCTCGTTAAAAATCTTATCAGGAAAACCCAATTGGGACAAAACCATGATTAAGGAAAAGAGTACAATGCGTATTTCACTCCCCCTGATGAAAGCTTTACTTGATATCCCGGAGATGATGCATTTCAATATCATATCTTAACTTCTCAAATGTTGACATTGGCAATGCCTTAATAAATAATTCTGCAAGATCATCACTTGAAGAGATCCGTTGAACTTGTTTCTCACCATTTTGTTGAAGATCATATGTGAAGAAGAACTTTGATGAAAAGTACTTTGTCCAGTCTCCTTCGATGTATCCTTCCTTCAATCGAGCTATACATGCAGCATTATCTTCATACATGGTGGCTGTAATATCTCTTTTCAAAGAAAAATCACACAGTTCCCGGCATCTGCATAATCAGCAATCTGTATGTGCACCAGTTGCACTAATACATGATATTTTTCAATCATTTTCATGAGATCGAAATTGATCTTTCTTTATGTTAAGCAATCTCATAACCATTGGGGTACTCAATGGAATTACTTTAAGACCTTTTAAATCCCTCAAGGATTTTCATATAACCTTCATCGTCTAGCTAGACATGACAATCATTCATTACACATATTCAAGCATTTCATCTATTGCCAAACTGAAATAAGCTTCATTGCATCCACCACAAGAGAGTATATCTCCATTTAATAATGTCAGGATTTTTGCGAAAACCTTTTATGCCCCGAGGCACACACCGTACTTTATATCTTACGGTTATACTTTCGCATAATAATTCATTTGTACCCCACTGATATCATATCTTTATCCATGGACTATAAGTCCAAAAACATCACTTTTATAAGTGAAATATAATATACTTGAATTATGCATTTCATTTGGCCAATTATTTATCTGTCCACACAATATGACAGATTTTTTAATTCAAGATCCTCGTGAAGGAAAAAGAGTACACATATCTTTTGATACGCATTATTTGTTGCCTCGTTAAAAACCTTACCAAGAAAACCCAATGGGACAAAACCTCGCTCAAGGAAAAAAGAGTGCAACGCGTATATACTCCCCCTGATTAAAACATCACTTAATTTCTTGTTATGATGTCATCCAATCTTATAAATCTGCTTCTCAAATATTGATATTGATAGTGTCTTTGCGATCAAATCACATTCACGAAGATGTTGCATCGTTGAACTCATCCTGACATATCATTTTTTGATTTCATGGATATGATAAGGCTTTGAACTTAGCCGAATACATTCTTGAAAATCACTCTATTCGTGACCTTGTTATTGCAAGTAAATTGCTCATTCAACTTGTTCATAGCAACAATCATCTTGTGGACACTTTATTTGCTGTTGATTATCTTGTAGGATAACTTCATATATGTCCTTGATGTCATTTCAACGTCTTCTTGTGGGGAGGAGCAAAATCTTGTCAACAAACTCACCACAAAATATTTGATCATATATAGCAATGTTCATTAGTGTCCCAATTGACTAATATATGGAGTTTAAGAAGTTCTTCATCCTTCTTGTGAGATTGAAATGGATCTTTATTTATGTCAAGCAATCTCATAATCATTGGGGTACTCAATGAATGTGATTTATCCATATAAAATCGCATCAAAACTTTTCTGTATATGTTGATTGATGGACAAATATTTCATTTGTCAAATTTTCAATCTATAGGCCAAGACAAAATTTTGTCTTACTAGGATCTTTTCATTTTAAATTTTCTTTTCAAACACTCAACAGCTTCTGAAAGCTCGTTAAGAGTGCTAATGTTCAAGTCATCAACATACACAAATTTAGATCCTGACCTTTTTATAAAAATACAAGGGCAAAATAGAGTCATTTTCTGTACCTTTTCTTCCTTGATTTTCTCAATCCATATGAGGATTCTAAAAGCTTTATTGAAAACGTTTCTTTCAAACTTTTATATGTTTCAGGCACCTTGATTGCTTCAAGGATTTTCATATAAACTTCATTGTCTAGCTAGACATGACAATTATTCATTATATGCATTCAAGTTTTCATATATTGCCAGATCAAAACAAATCTCATTGCATCCACCATAGGAGAAAACATCTCCAATAACGTCAGGACTTTTGCGAAAAAGCTTTATGCCCCAAGGCAAGCCGTACTTGATATTTACGGTTATACTATCGCATAATAATTTATTTGTACTCCACTGACATTATACCTTGATTTATGTACTATCAGTCCAAAACGTCACTTTTCAAAGTGAAACAAAATATACTTGAATTATGCATTTTATTAGGCCAATCATTTATCTGTCCACACTATATGACAGATTTGAATTCAAGATCCTCGTCACGATCTATATCATTGAGCTCTACTTCATATCAAAGCTACCGTCGACGATTATTTGATATCGATTCCGATATGACATAACTTATCGAGATCTCTTCATTTTTCATCATTTCAGGTACCTGAACCTTTGTCAAGGTTTTATGAAGTATTATGTCGTTGTGCTACTTTAAAGCACTTGCCTCATTATCATGACCATCTTGATCATTTGCTCCTCTCCTTCCTCAAGGAGTTTTATTTTTTGGAATCGATCGGTCTATCACGTTTCAAGCGTATAATAGACTCTGTCCTTCAAGGACTTTTCATTGGAGCATTTACAGCTGAGCTATAACATAAGGTCAGTAAACTCATCTGGCAATTAATTTGCAACATTATGCAAATGAATTATCCCTTGAACTTCAAGTTCACATTTATATTTTCTTTTAACGAGGATCTAGATAATTCATAATTCATATCTCACATAACTTTTAGCTATCAATCATCTCTCCCCCTAATGTTAGAAACTCTAACATTCATCCCAACTTCATTTGGGGATTCATCTTTGTGCGTGGTGGAGCAATTAAATCAGATATCACACATTCAAACTTTAGATGGAAATTACTTGGTTCCTGACCCTGAACCAATTATGATGGGGAAACCTTGTTGGCTTGATGCATACATGTGTTGCTACATGTTAAACAAATTCATCTCATACCAAATTTTCTTTGGGAGTTTTGTTCTCATACCCATGGTTTAGCTATAATTGGAGGTATACAATTTCTGTTAAACCAACCAGCATTATCAACATAATTTCATGGTTTGGAACTGTGCTCTTAATTTAACAATTCGAGCAAACAACCTTACAAAAACCAATTTGTAAGTTGACAACAAAGCACATGTGACCATCCCATGGATGCAACTCTCATATAGTTGTAAATGGTCCATATGGCAGGTGAATGGGCCTATATTCACCTTTTTATATGTTCCAAAACTTCAAGGAATACAATCCCAACCTTAGCTGGTATAATGATACAGTGATCATTTTATCATGAGAACAAGCAACACAAGAGAATTCTTGAAGAATCTTTTATTTCTTCATCATAAAGTCACGTGAATTCTCAATTACTTTTGCATCACATTGGAACCGGAATGGCCAACCGGTCATGCCAATTAATAATTATTTTTCTCAAACCTCCCGTAGAGGCGAGTGGTGGCATATATCAAACCCACAATAATTTTATCACATCTTGACTCATTCTCTTTCAGAATGGTCGAGCATTCACTATGCTTATCACATGTCACAAATCTCTTCAAGAAATGAGCTAATCATTTATATGTGCTTCATAAATTTGCATTATAAGCACATTGTCATGCCTTTAAAATTTATCATTTTTGCATGACCCACCTCAACATCACCCTGAAAGGTCAAGTGTACCACCACTTTATCTTCCTTTCTTTTGATGGAGGATTTTTATAAATTTATCAAATTATTAGGTCACATAGCGACCACAGGTCCAATCATGACCGTTCATACCATTATGATGATAAAAATTACCTTCACATTTTGAAGGACTATTTGGAGAACTCATAGTGTTCTTTCTTTTATAATTACCTCAATAATGACTATTATAATTCTGTCCCTCAACGCCCTTATTCATACATTCAATCACTTGTCATCTTTCAGACTTATTATTCACTGCTACCACATTCATATGATAGAATGGAGCAATTGGGCGGATTTCAAATTTATCATGTACTGCTACCACATTCGCATCAGGGAATGGAGCAAATTCAATGGGACAAATTTCATGACTTTTCATCAAAGTCTTAGTCATCATTATATTATCACTATGGTGCATTGAAACTCAAACTCAATGGCTTACCTATATAAGGCGCGTTAGGCCATAATTCTATGGGACTTGAACCCAATCCTTATCATCAAGGTGCATCAAAACTCAAATTGATGTCTCACCCTCTTGGTGCGATAGAACTTGAATCTACCGTCTTACCCTCAAACAGTTTTCATTATGGTGCATCTGGACTTTAACCTGATGTCTTACCCTTTTGGTGCGATGGGACTTGAATCCATCGTCTTACCCTCAACCAACTGTATAATAGACCGAAGTATAACAAGATTCACCCATTGAGCCTTTCAAAAACATTGAAATAAAATTCATAAAATATAATACTCAAACTCATGCTACCAAAATTTTATACCTTCTTTCCATTTAAGGAACTTTGTGGAGTAGAGAATATTCAACCAGTAGTAGTATATGCCTTTGGTTCCTGGTCAATGTTAGTGACCAAACACTATTGTATTCTAAATCATAAAAAGATTTTAGAAAATGCATACATGGTTTTATGCATATAATACCTTGCTACAGTAGTTATCATTTTTCCTTCTTGATTCTCATAACGAGATCAACCAGACGTGAGTTAAAGAAAAACTAAAACTCAATCTCAATTGGCTAGAGTCTCGTGCTGATAACGTGTTGTAAAATATAAGCAATATACTACAAAAAATAAAGATAAGAGATATGGGGAGTAGAATGTAGAGATCATCTTATTCAAATGTCTTCATGTCTCATATTGTGTTATGTGTGTCTTACAATGGTGAATGAACAACCATATTTATAGGTTGAGAAATCACCCCAAAAGTCACCATATTAAGTGTCATAATAAATAGATACATTCTTATCCAAATGATTTATAGAACATAGGAAATACACATACATGAATATAAGTAGTTCATGTATTGAGAATATGTACAATCTACTAATTCAATTAATGAATTTATAACGGAATATGCACTTTTTTACGTAATGAGTATTGAGTAATGACTGGATTTTTAATTTTTTTTTTTAAAAATGACTTTTTATTTTTCAAAAAAGAAGAAGAAAAAGGGCCCGAAAATGTGTTCTAGGATTCCGTGCCCACCCTAGAATAAGGTCCATGTGCCCTTGTCCCGCGATTCTTCAATTTGTCGCCTATCACTCTAATAATAATCTATCCATATCAGCGCCACAAAAATTAAAAATAACTTTTACATAAAAAAAGGGAGAAAATATTGAAACTAAATAAAAATAAAAAAAGATAAACAGAAACTAAAGAAAAATAAAAACTAAAGAAAAGTAAACACTAAAAAAAAATGGTTTTTGGAAAAATAAATAAATAAAAATAAAAATAACTTAACTACTTTTGAGGTCTCCCTTTTTGAATTTATTTTAAAAAATGATAGCTATCCAAAATATCCAAACGTGTAAGTTTTTTTGAAATTTTAATAATTAGTTTAAAATTTAAATTTTAAAAGATAAATAACTAATCTTATCTCTAGAAAAAAGCTAACCGCATAACAGACTATTTAAATAACAAAAACTATTCTTAACTTCATCACTTACATCTTCTTAAAAATCTACTAATTTCAGAATTTCTTATTCTCTTATATTTATTCAACCACTTAAATATGGTAACATTTTTTGCTTTTCATGTTGTTTTTCAATTCTTACGATTGTTTTTATTTAATATTTCATTGGTTTATGACAATTAATCTTCAGTGTTTGAAGTGATGAGTAATACATATATAATGGTGGTTATATGCAGGTAGTAACTAGTATACGTGCTCGCGCGTTGTGTGGATATTTGAAAAGTAATAATATTATAAATTAAAAATAACTAATAAGATTTATTATACACTATATGATATATTTAAAAAATAATGATATAAATCATTAACTTATTTATTTGAACACATTAGATTAATATTATTAGGAAAAATGAACCAAAATAGTGCGAGTAATAAATAATTTATATATATGTGACATTTTTGCAGATTTTATATAAATAGATTTTGTTACATGCAAACATTCTATGGGTATATGTAGTTGCTACTATTCAACTACTTTTTGCTTATGCTATTAAGAGGATTAAACTATAGATAAATGTGTGCGTTAAAGTTGATGTTTATGAAAGTTAGCATAATCAAAAAAGTGAAACTTAATCTAATCGACATTAATGAAATATCTATTGCTTCTTTTGGCATGAAAATAGAACTAATTTCTCCCTTGGATGATATAAGTTAGTCTCTATCTAATTTGAATCTCTTAAAAAATTAGCAGATGACCGTAAAAACCTTTGCCAAGATAATATGCTACTGAATATAATGTTCAAAACTTAGTTATTTTAGAGTTTTAAGAAAATGAAATCAAGACACCTTGAACTAATTATCTTGTAAACGGGTAAATGTAAGTATTCTTCATAATTCCATCTTCATCCACACCAAAAGAGTCTTTAATATGGTCATATATATACAATCAGATGTTCATAACCTTCTCAGTTCTTTGTCATCAATTTCTTTTTTCTTCCTGCATACCAAAAATGTTAAATTTTGTGTTAGTAAAGAGATAAAAATATTGTGATTTTGTTAATTTTGATGTTGATTATACAACAAACCCCAGGTGACATGAATGCAAGTTTTTTTTTTTTTTTTTAGATTTTCTTTAAAGACGTGGGTTATGAGATTTGGGGGCGTTTGGTACAAATGTTAATAACGCAGGGATTGGTAATGCAGGGATTAGTAGTGCAGGAATTAGTAATGCAGGGTTTATTTTTATCAAGTGTTTGGTTCATTATTTCCTACCTCATCTTGTGTTTGGATTAAAACTCTATAAAAAAAACTTCTTTCCAATTTTACCCTTGAATTATTATGTAATTGGGTCAAGGTAGATAATTGTCGGACAATATTATTTTTTTATGACCTTCTAACTGACTAGGAGAAGAACAATTTTGTTGTCAAATTTGCTATTTTTTTTATCTTAGATTATTTGAGGATAAATAATTGTCATTTTAGTAAATTTATCACTTACAAAATGGCAATTTTCAATGTAAAAAGATAAATCATGTACTTTTAAAATCGAAAATATGATAAACAATAGTAAAATTGAATAAACCATCTTCATTTATGCATAAAAATTGCAAGTTGTAATTTCAATATGTATGCAATTTTATAAATTGTTCAAAATACAAATAATTAAAAAACCACACAAATATATATATATATATATATATATATATATATAACCTTCCCTTGTTCTACCCTTCGAACTCGGAGATTGAAGAAGATCACTCTATGCAAATCCGCTGTTCGGAAGAGAATACAGAGAATCCGTCTCCACCACATCTATTTCCTGCCCGCTTGTAGCAGTTGACCCCGCTCTTTCTAATTCAAAAAAAAGAGGGGTGAAGCGTGCAATCCCATCCCCAACTGAGACCACTCGACCGATTTCATCCACTTGAAAATTCGTGTAAAAGTGGCAAAATACCATTAGCGCCCAAGCTAACCATCTCGACTGTCGGAATGAAACCGATTAATATGAAACTACTAAAGATGGAAAAAATGCAAGGAACGAAGCTCCCCGCCGGTTGTTGGAACGACGCGATCCGCCTCCGACCCGGGAGAACACAAGGTCAAGCCAAGCCCTGACCCGCCTAAATGGAATTCATATCTCCTTCGCTTCGGATATGAAGAATTTGATCGTAGGAAAGATGAAAAAACAAAGGCCCCCTCTTTCTCCAGAACTTGGACTCAATCCACATCCCTTGCTTGAACTATATATATATATATATATTTGCTTTTTTAATTAGTAAATGTTAAACAATTCACATTTCAAATATTGTATTGATTTGTATTGGATTTATTTAGTAAAAAACAACTCTTTCTAAATATTTTGTAAGCTAATTTATTTAAATAAATTTACTAATACAAATATAAAACATAAAATCAAGAAAGTAAAAAAAATGATTAAAATGATTTGAGGGATATTTTTGTCTTTACATAGACTTATCCCATGGTATTAAATCCAATGTATTACTAATACCTCCAAATGGAAGGTATTAGTAATACATCCTCTAATACCATGTAGGATGTATAACTAATCCATGGATTAGTTATACATAGACCCAAATTCGTACCAAACATAGTATTAAATAATACCATACATAATATATGGACTATTTATCCTAATACTCCCTACCAAACGGGCCCTAGGTGTTTTCTATGGATAAGGTTAGTTATTTTTTTAATTCAAATTTTAAATTAATTATTTTATAATTTTGTCACTTGACTGATTTTGAGTTTTTGTAAAAAAAATCAATTTTATTTTTTTGAAGTAATTTCCTATAAGTGGCGAATGATTGCACAAAAACATGTTTAAAGAAAATTCTCGAATTTTTTTGATATATTCTTTTTCTCTTTTGATTTTTTTTTAGTGTAAGAATTATTCTCAAATTTTCGGAGCAAAAAAGAACTGATATAATTAAAGTACTACACCTGATTAGAATAAAAATATGAGTCCAAAAAAATTTAAAATTCAAATTGAAAATTACAAAGTCAGATTTAAATTATTTTAAAATTTAAATTTTTAAAACTAAAATGGAGAAATTTTGTTTGAAAAAAATATATTCCTCGTGTTTTAATTTATATTAATCTGTTTGATTTGATTTCCTATTTTTAAAATAAAATAAAATTAATACTAAGTATTCAAAGTTTCGTATATATTCAGTAATAAAAAAGAAAAAATAAGTTAATGAAAACTAAACTACACGATACTTACCCCCATTACCCCACTTACTATTCCGTAATAAAAAAGAAAAAAAATAAGTTAAAGAAAATTAAACTACACGATACTTACCCCATTACTCATAAATACATGGGATAAAAATAAATATTCTGATTAGAATAAAAATATGAGTCCAAAAAAATTTAAACATTAGCCACATGTAGAATTACTTATTTTTTAAAGAAATAAAATAATAGAGAAGATTTATATTAATTGTGGTAGCTTTTTAATTTTAAAAAGAATTCATTTAAAATATATATTGATTTTTTAAAATTTTAAAATTTAAATTGAAAGTTACTAATTAATATAGATTTAAATTATTTTAAAATTTCATTTTTTAAAACTAAAAATGGAGAAATTTTGTGGTGATGGCATGTGACACTTTTTACTTCCCCTATTATATATAGATAGATTTGTAATTTGTAATTTTTATGTTATGGATGTCAAGTTTGAACAGGCCTGCATAGTGATCATGAAAGAATAAATATAGGTATCTTTCAGTGGATTCTACTTCTATTTGGTAGATCTATTGAAGAATCTACCAGGTCAGCGAAGAAACACTCTCATATATGCACTCAATGGAGAACTATGTCTACTTTTGTAATTATCATTATGCAGGTAAAAATTGGATAACTCTAATTGAAACATGATTCTTGAAAATTTATGGGATTTTAAAGTCTTTAACACTTTATAATTTTAAATCTGCATCTTAAGTTATATGAAAGTGTGTTTGATATGTTGAGAAGGTGTCATGACTTGAAAGTAACGACATGGTTTCATCTTTTGTTTAGTTAGCTAAAGAGAGTGAAAATCATTATTTTATGAAAATTTGCACTTTTCGTATTTATTTTTATTTGATAACTTAAATTAAAAAAATATTAATATCTTTATTGTAAGTTTTTATGTTTTGTACTTATTTCAAACAGCTAATAAACGTTCGTAAATCAAATGATTTAATAAAGTAATAAAACAATTATGGTCAAGCAAATGAGATAATAATTTTAGTGGATTTTTTCTCTAACACTTTCGGTGCATATATTAAAGTAAGGGCAAAAACACTATGTACAATTATTTTAATTTATTTTAAATTTAATTTTTTAAGATACATTATTAATTAATACTTCATGTTCTTTTTCTTTCTTTTTTTCACAGAGTGGTCTTATATCAGTGGTTGATAACAAAGGAGCATAAATTCTATTTTTGAGTTGAATGTATTTGAAGATCATTCAAATATTATTTGATAATTATTTTTCTTAATTTTATAAAAAAAATCATATTGAGTATATTGCATTAGAAAATAAGATGATAATTGTTATTTACTCCATTCTAATATTTGTGATGTATTTTAACTAGGCATGAAGTTCTAGAGTTATGAAAAGACTTTGCAAATTTTCAATATACCCAGTAAAAGTTTTTTTTTTTTAAAGTTCACCTTTATGATTTTTTTTTCCAAATAATTGAGATCCTAAGTGGATAAAATATTGATAATATAATTAAATATTTGTCTAATAATAAAATGTGGCATTCTTTTTTCGTAATAACTAAAAAGTGAAGTGTGTCATATAAATTTAGAATAGGAAGAGTATTTGCTAATTCAATATTATTATTATTATTATTATTATTATTATTATTATTATTATTATCATTATTATTATTATTATTATTATTATTATTATTAATATTATTATTATTATTATTACTATTATTACTGTTATTGTTGTTGTTGTTGTTATTATTATTATTATTATTATTATTATTGTTGTTGTTGTTGTTGTTGTTGTTGTTATTGTTATTGTTATTGTTCGAGTAGAGGATGGAGAAATGGAGGGAAGATTGTTAATTCAATATGATCTAATTTTTTCAAGTGCAAATTTTAAGACACAAGTGGCTATATATATATATATAACTTACTGAGTATAAATTAAAAACTGTTTGGAAAAAGTCCTAATAGCAATAGTAATTTATATTATTTATATATTTTCAATATGGCAAGAATTTGGTTGTAGATAAGAATTATAGCAAATTAGAACTTTTTTATACGCTATGTTGTTGCCAAAGGCATCATAAAATTAATTATATTACAAATATTTAAATCTGTATTTTAAATTTATGTGAAAAAATAAGATCCAACTAATTAATTCCATTTTAATATAGAGTAATTTTTATGGCAATTATACATATATATATATATATATATATATATATATATAGAGAGAGAGAGAGAGAGAGAGAGAGATAAAAAAAAGTAAAAGTTTTTATTTTAAAAAAATTAAAATAGTATTTAAATTGAATGTACAAAAAAAAGTGATTATCCAACTAAATAATTTTATTTTTCAGTTTTATTCTTACTCTAAATAAAATATTATTGACCATCACAATTTAAGAAAAAAACACTTTTAAAACCTTCCACTACCTTTACATTTCTAAACAAATTGTTAAAAGGACAATCAAATTTCAAATTGAAAAGTAATTTTATGAGAAATAAAATTTAAACTTTTGAATTTAGGATAAATAATATTTATTTATATTTAGGAAGCGTTAAATTCTATCCTAAACACTATCACAATTATAAGTCACTTAGCAAATTTAAGAATATTCATAATATTATATAACAACATTAATTTAAGTTGAAAATTGCGATTTTAAAATATACGATATAACTTTTAATTTGAAATTTGAAACTTAAAATATTTGAATTTCAAGATAACTATAGTTATATATAATATGCTTCATCGGATAAAGTTCAAATCAACGTAACACTCTTTTCATTCATATTCATATTTTTCTAATATAATTCAAATCAAAATTTAAAATATTTAATAAACACTTTGAGTAAACCTAATATAGCGATTGTATTAATTAAGATTATTTTTACCTTTAAATCATTTTCTATTATAATTTACACAAATTTAAAATAGTAAAGAATATTTTGAATCTTTTGATTTTGAATAAAAGATTAGCTAAATGTATCAATACGTCATTTAATCACTTGATACTACACATTTCATGTGGAATTTTAGAATTAGTATATTGTTAAACAAAAAAGAATGAAAAGAATTTTTAAATTCAAACTTTATAAAATAATAAAGGATAAACACGTAAAAATGTTTAAAGTATTTGATGTTTGATCAAGGAAATATAATCATAAAATTAATATTAACCTTAGAAAAATTTCTAACATACTATATTATAAAACTAAAAGTTCAACATAATATATTATAAAACTAATAGCTGATATAGCTATAGAAATAATATTTAAATATTAAATATTTTTAAAACATTGTTCGAATAAAACTAATTTGCCTATTTTCTCATGCACGTAGCCTACCCTCCAATTTCTTTCCCATTCATGTAATCTTTACTTATCAATTAATTTATAGATTTTTTAAACCTTTTATACTTAATTAATAAAAAAATTAATTTTAATAACATTCTTTTTTTGAGATAAGCTAGTTTGCAACTATCCTTATTAATCTCAACTGTAACTATCTTTATTAATCTCAACATTAAATTTTTTTCTTTAAATAATGTATATAGATAAATAATTTGAAATTAACAAAATATATTGAACAAAAAATAACATTGTGGACAAAATTGTAATAATTTAAAATACAATTGATTTTGTGCATCCTTATATAATTTTTAAATTATTGTTCCAAAATAAATTTAAAAAATATAATATATATTTTATTTTTTTATTTATTAGTTATCCATTACTAATTTGCAGATTTTCACAAAAAAGTTAAATTTATTAATTAAAACAATACTAACAAATTACAAAACATCTACACATAGCCTACCCTTCCATCTCTGTCTAACTTCATGTAATCTTTACTTATTTATTAATTTATAAACTTTTTAAACATACTTATTAGTAAAAAAATAATAATTTTAAATACATTATTTTTTAAAGATAAGGTGGTTTGCAACTATCCTTATCAATCTCAATAATAAAAAATCTATATAGATAAATAATTTTGAAATTAGCAAAATATATTGAACAAAAAATAGCGTTTGTAGAAAAAATTCTAATAATTTAGAACAAAATTGATTGTGCGCATCCTTATTTTATGAATTTATATTTGATTAAATGAAAATCGTTTTATTTTGCAAGTTTGAACTAGAGAGGAGTGTGCTAAAGAGGTTGCAATATGCTTAGCAAATTATATTTATATTTTTGCTAAAGTTAGAGTCATTATTTTTAATACTAAATTTAATTTTTAAATTTTAAATTTAATTTATAGATTTTAAATTTAATTAATTAGCACAAATATCAATTTAACACACACCAAATATGCTATTATTAATTTTCATTATACTATGAGAAGGAGAGGTTGTTAGAAAAATGTTTGGTGTCTTTAAAGAACAGATCATCACTGTAGATAGATTAGGATAAAGTTTTATTAGCATCAGCTATTTATATAAAATCAAAACAATATATATGATTGCACCTGCAATTTTAATACTCAATAATAACTTGTATTAGTTATTTTAAATTAAAAAAAGTATTCATTTTAAAATATCTGCGCAACGCACGGGTACATATACTAGTAGTAAATAATAATGGTAAGAATATTAATAGCAATAATAGTTAGTTTTAGAAAGAATGATATTTTTAATATTTATAGAAGTTTGATTTTAATTTTTTTTATTTTATTAATAAATTAAATGATTTAATAATAATTGAAAAATAAAAAAAGGAGTGAAGAATTCAAGACAAAATATTTAAAAAGGTATGACAAAGCATATACTGAAAATGGAGCAGTCACTGTCATAAAATAATACGATAATCGAAGTGTACACTAGAAACATCAAATAGTAATAGAAATGGAATAACAAGAAAGCTCCAGAGCCTCTCCTATAACCATACATTGTCAACCTCTCACACTTTCGCATTGGTGCATCTGTGCATATCCTCTTTACATGCCTAAACCATCTAAGCCTCACTTTCCGCATCTTATCCTCCAACGAGGTCATTCCTACCTTTGTTCTCGTATATCCTCATTTCAAATTTTATATCTCCTAGATGCCATACATCCACCTCAACATCCTCATTATCACAATTTTCAACTTCTAAACATGAGAGTTCTTGATTGCACAATATTAGAAATCCCACTTCGCCTAACATAGTTGATCTAACCG
The DNA here is from genome assembly GCA_018342035.1 of Solanum appendiculatum. Lineage (NCBI taxonomy): Eukaryota > Viridiplantae > Streptophyta > Magnoliopsida > Solanales > Solanaceae > Solanum > Solanum appendiculatum. Next base: position 62,072 of record JAGDQO010001435.1, read on the forward strand.
CTGCTCTGTAGAACTTGTCTTTAAATTTTATTGGAACATAAATATCTATAACTTATTTTAAATAACAAATTTTGTAAAGAAAATTCTCTTAAATTATGTATTCATTAAATACTATCACATAAATTAAGATTTAAAAAAAGTGATATATTGTATGTTTAATCTTAAAGAGAATAGATGTCTATACTATCACATAAATTAGACAAAAAGGATAATGTACGTATTTTAATGTTTAATCTTAAAGATGTATAGATGTCAATGCTTGAAGTAATATTATATACATTTGAAACACATCCACTTATCTTTGTTCATGCATGGTAATTGACTAATTGGTAATAAGTGCATAAGTAATGATTAAAATTATGGGTAAGTTACATAAATTACATAGTGTAAAGATGAGATTACTATCTATCCCTACTTTTTTTCTAATTACAATAATCCCTTAAAATTAACCCAATCCGGATACATTAATGAAAGTATGGATACATTAATACAAGCACGGATACATTAATACATTAATACAGATATATTATTAAAATAAAAATTAACTCAATCCGGATACATTAATGAAAGCGCGGATACAACGGATACATTAATACATTAATACGGATACATTATTAAAAATAAAAATTAACCCAATCCGGATACATTAATGAAAGTGCGGATACATTAATACAAGCACGAATACATTAATACATTAATACGGATACATTATTAAAATAAGAAATTTTAGTTATTTTTAAAAGATATCGAGACAAATGAAAAATAATAGACTGTGTACTTTAGTAATTTTTCCTAAAATTATTCGATGACATTTTGGAGTTTGGTTGGGTAGCCATACCTTCGCGCAAAAGGTGCAAACAAAGGAAATATCAAATAAGTTTCATCTCCCGTGACTAGAAAAGTATTTTTTTTTTAATGAAATCTTTAATTAATATTTTTATTCCAAGTATACTACTATACTATAAAATATAAAAAATGTATGAAATGAGGAATATATTTTATTAAAGAAATGTAAATATGTTCATATATTCTAGAAATATTTGCAATTACTTACCTTCCTTATTTAGGATTGTCAGGATCCGACCGTGAGTGACACCTATAGTAATCCTCGTGGGAGAATCAACTAACTACTATCACACAGTCTACTAAACAACCAAAAGTAAGCCATTTTCAACAATATAAAAATAATTTTTCTTAATCCAAAATCAAAGTTATAAAACAATAGCAGAATACCCCCTAGAATCTGAAAGTCATGTACCAAAACTCTACACAGTCTAGAGTACACGGATGCAACCCCAAAACAAAAGAATTAAAGAGAGTCTAAGTCCGAAAAATGGTCTAGAAAGCAAGACGAACCCATGGCAGCCCAGAAGAAGTAGCTCACCCTTGGATTCAGTTAACACTAGGATCACAGTTGAAAGAGGAAATGCAGTATTAGTACAAAAAATTCACAGTGTACTGATAGGAACATCGGTCAGTTCCAGTTATACGAAATATGAACATGTAACCACAACTTAGTAAAACATATAACATACAATTAATACCACAATTATAAACATAGTCCAGTCTCCCAGTCCTCGCCTTGAATTGAGATTCACGATAAACATGAACAACAAGATTACAACAAGCCAACTCGGTTCTCTCATGAAACCCACATACAAACAGTCAATGTACCAGGCGTGGTATCCGAGCCAACCGTTAGTAATTTTTGCCAATATGGTACCATATATATATATATATCATACCAGGTGTGATATCTGAACCAATCGTCAGTATATACCAGGTGTGGTACCCGAGTCAATCATTGGAATATCATGTACTAAGAGTGGTACATGAGCCAACTAGCAATCACACATCACAATCACAATCACAATGAATAGCAATCACAGTGTACACCCAAGTAAACACATTCATTACATTTGATTGACTACACTTAACATTTCAATTTATACTTCTTCTATTTTCCTAACCATAAGTTATGCATGCAATACTAATGAAGCAGTTAACAAACACATATAGCATAAACGTGAAACAAATAATCATCACCTACCTCGAATCAAGCCTCGAATGCTCTAAAGAACTTGAGCTTTCCCCTTGTTATGATACCTAGCTTGTTCTTGATCTACAAATAGTCAATATAACACATATCAGACCCAAATGACCTAAATACACCTGGATTATATCCTAATCCCAAAACCTAGGCCAATCATGATAATTATACTCAAACCAAAAAATTTCCACCATTATACCAACCCAAACCCCCTCTAAGGTAACCACCATATAGATTCTAAGGCCCAAGAATCGAATTATCAAGCTAAGGGAGTAATTAACTTGCCTTCACCAATGACAACGATAAAAAACAAATAAAATTTGCCCTTGCTCTTCCCCAAAATGAAATTGCCAAACAATAGGCGATTTTGAGAATTTTATGCATTAAATGTGACTAACCCTGCTATAGCGGCCCCATCCTACTATAGCGGTGGCGCTGTAGCGGAACCTTCTGCTGTAGAGGAAATTAATTCCATCGCTATAATGGCGTGTCACCCGTTGTAGCATCTTGCAGTAAATAGAAACTCAAAATCTCCTAAAAAGAGTCCATTTTGCAACACACCTTTGAACCTTGACTTTCTAAACTAACCCCTTCACGCCAAGTTCGATATCCGAAGTTCTACTTACCCGAAATCATTTTCGAAAATTCATATGGACTCCTTATTGTTTTAGTGACAAGAAAATTAGGCTTTACTTAGACGTTTCCCCAATCCTTACCTCGGATCGCCCCAGACCTTATCTCACTCAAATTTCATCCAAACCTAGCCTAACCTGAAATTTACAACTCTTCAACAAAAATTTTCTCCTTCATTTTCTTTCACTTAAAGCTCACCCATAACGAACGGGAGGGTCGTTATAAGGATACCAAAGGTAACACCTCAAAGGATAGGAAATGATTGCATTTCTAGTAGTTCAAGAAGAACAATCAACGTACAACAAGGTCCATGTTTCAATGATAAATATTATGACGGGTGAAAAATAAAAACGAAGGACTTCATCATAGAAGAGAATCTTGAGTTATGATGAAAAGGGAAAGAAGATTTTTTTCAAAGAAGAGACAAGAATATAATGAAGCAATCCAAATTAACAAGTCGAAGAATTTTCTATTAGGCAATATGATCTCTTTATTAAGATGAATTAAAGAGAATCCGTTCGAGAGAATTAAAAACTTCTTGATATACTTCTCGACTCCTTGAAGGGTAAAGTTTAATGCTATAATAGAAGTAAAGGATCTGGAGATGATGTCCATGGAAGAATTCTTATAAAATTTAAAAACCTATGATATGTGGAAGCTCTAGACTTAGAAGAACACTCCCCTAGCAGATTTTCGAAAATCAAAGAGAATGTTGTAAAATCAAAAATAAGAATAATAATATAAATATAAAGACAAGAGGAACAATATAGGATACCTTTCTTCTTTCATTCAAGTATCTTCAAATAAATACAATATAATCTTCAAGACCTCTATTTATAGTGTTACATAGAGACATACAAAAAGTTAGTCATAGAAATGGCACTAAAGAAAAAGATCATAAAGAAGGTGAGAAACATAACATTAAGAATTTGAGGTCATGGAGGAGGTGGAACATATAATGGTGAGAGTAATAGGGAGATGGAGATATTATATTTAGTGGACATCCACATAAATATTTTATAACACTCCCCATTTGATGTCCATAGATGATGTGACTCATTAAAATCTTATCAGAAAATATTTAGTGAAAAAATATCTTAGTAAAGAAAAATGAGTACACATGCAAAATCTTGTAGAATTTGCTTGGATCTTGGCAAGACTTGAATAAGTATCAATGATATAATTAACTATCTTGTAGAATATGATAATATGACCATACCCTCACATGCAAATAAATAACTTATGTACGGTCAAATGGTATGTAGATCAAATAATTTTCCTGTATTTGCATAATCAACAATTTCTTAATAATATTGATTAGAAATAATAAATTTATGTCAATATTTATTTTTACTTGAATATCTTCACGTAAAAATGAAAATATATGTTTACCTACACATTAATAAAAAAAAAACAGTATCTCATGAATAGTAATAACATAATAAATAAGTGCATCAATTACTTATTTGTACTAAGACACAAATCACAATACTTTCTAACCAATTTAATGAGATCCAAATTAAACTTTTTTTTATACAAATGGACTTTACTTGTATCAATCTTAATTATAATAAAGTGCTTATGTTAATGTCAATTTTATTTGTAGTTACTATCAAAATAAATTTAAAAAAAGGGGAGGGAGGAATATTATCTATCTAACATGTCTATCACTCTTCTATTTGATAACAAAACAATAATTAACTTCATTACTATAGAGATATTTTCGTACATAATACAAGTTCTTCGACAATGTACGATAGAAGTAATTGCCAACAACTAATAAACCTTAATTTAGTACTCCACATGAAATAAATATACCTTTGAAAATCCGAAATATACGGTTATTGTAATTAAACTAAAATTGGACTGTCTTATTGGATATTGTCTAAAAGAATCATTGTTAAAAGAAAAAACCCTAATCCACATTAATGTTTAACTAAACTCAATTATCTAACTATAAATATAGATTTATGATTAAACCAATTACCTCTCTCTTGCTGCTAGCTTCAAATTAAACTATTCGTGTGTGTCAAGGTTTTTGTATTATAATTAATCTCAATACAAAGATCACACATATATATATTTTACTTTAATCTACTCTAAGTTTTGATTTTCAATTCACGTATATTAATTGTTACTCGTTTATATTTTGCAGTAATCAATTAAGGAGGGCCATATCTAGGAAGGATTCTGTTGCTTCAATGGTTAGTTTTTCTGTTCGAATTTCTATGAGATCTTTTGTTGTTTTTTTTTTCGAGATTTAAACTATACTATATAAATTTTGAAATCTTTTTTTTTATTATTATATTGACATGAGAAGAATTGTAACTTATAGAAGTACTTTCGTATTGACATGAGAAGAATTGCAACTTATAGTATTTTTTGTATTGACATGAGAAGAATTGTAACTTATAGAAGTACTTTTCGTATTGATATGAGAAGAATTGTAACTTATAGTATTTTTTGTATTGACATGAGAAGAATTGTAACTTATATTATGAATAATTTGTTAATACGAGTAGTTCTTAGTTTAATTATATGAAGAAACTTTTTTTCTTGTATGAGTAGAAACGTGTAGTTTTATTAATTTATTTATTTATATATTAAGTACTTTTCTTTCTGCTCTTCTATGAATAGATAGATATTATCTGATTCTTTATCTTTTAGTACATCTTTTTCTTTCTGAAATTTTGCGTCTATGTTTAGCCGGCTTTTTTGGGGAATACAATATAACATATTAAATAAAAACGACTTTTTGACAAAATTTTGGTAAGGTTCTTATGAATCAATTTAGGTTAATATATATACTAAAACCAACTTTAAATGGACCAAAATAATTTAAGCTAATAATTTGACAGCTATATTTTCATGGGTTAATTTTTACACTTTTAGCGTGGATTAAGACGACGTCAAGATAACAATTTGTTTTCTAACTTACAGGATAAGGGACAAAGCGAGATAAGTTTAAGATTTTTTAAAATTCAAGAAGTTCAACTAGAAGTATGCTTTGGTACACTATACATTTTTTATAAGATTTTTTTTTTTCTAATTTCTTAAATTTTGTATTCGGTCAAACCAAGGTAAACAAATTAAAACTGAGATATTCTAGTTTTCACATGCTGTTAAGAAACTTTTCCACCAAAACTACAGAATTAGTTGTTTTACTTAGTTTTTACACTTTATAGTCTCTAATAAAGCTCAAATTAAAATCAAATTAATACTAATGCTAACAAAAAAAAGTCAATTCAATACAAAGAATGACAATAGTATTGAATATTCTTTTTTAATTTTATATTGATTTAGATAATTAAAATATATAATCTAATTTTAGGTTTTCTTCAATGTTTAGTCATGTAATTACTACTTGTTAGACTTATTTTTGCATGATTTAGTACTTTTAAATTATGATAATTTTTTATGACTTATTAATTTGCAATATTTTTTTATTTGATTTCATTATTATTTTTTGTTAACTTTTTTGTGTCATCACTCATTTCATATTTTGTTTTATTTTCTTAAAAAATACCTTTTTGGTAGAAGTAAAGATATATTTAAATTAAAAGTTAATTATATGTTTATATGAATACTTTATCAAGAAAATCCGAAAATTCAAGAAACCCGAAATACTTATTAGTTTGATTTGGTTTATAAATTTGAAAATCTAACAATGATGATTTAGTTTGGTATTTGAAAAACCTGACCCAACCCAATCATGTACACCCCGCACCAGTCTTCTCTTCTCTATCCCCAGATTTTTCTAACGGCGACGTGAAATCCCGTTACATTAAACGGCTGTGGACCACAGAAATGACAGCACTACTCATCAGCCAATAATAAGAAGCAAAATCCGACGAAATTGTCATCATCATTCATTACTCTCTGTTCTCTATTCTACTTCACAATTGAAATCTGACCAAGATAGAGAAATTTCACAATACTAATTCTAAATACCAGAATTACCATCATATAAATTGATTGATCCTTACCATTCATGGGAAGGTATTCGATGAATTGTAACAGAATTGGAAAGGTTACTATTATCAAATTGTCAGATCTAGTAGTAGTAGATATGGACGTATCGAAAAAGAGGAAGATATGTGATACATTTCGTTTGACAAGTCACAACCCGGGAAGTTTAGTTTCTCCGGTGGAGAGTTCAGTTAATTCGAAGGATCAGAATTATGAACCGGCCGGGAGTTCAATGTCTTGTTGCTCAAGGAACGGATCAACCAACTGGAAAACACTAGATCTCGATGTACGCCAAAAAGTTTTATGAATTTTCTCCGTTTTTGTTGTGTGTATGTATATATATATATATATTTATGAGGATTATAATGTATTTAAAATCAGATATATACATATCTGATAAGAGTGTATTTGAATTTTGAATTTTCGCAGGAGAACAGTGTGGATGTTGCAGAAAAGTAAGTAGTGTTGTTTAATTTTTGGGCTCTTCAATTTTCAAAATTCAAAAAAAATAAATTGATCATATTATAACGGCCTGCTCTTCTATTTTTTTTTTTTTTTGCTGTAGAGAGAAGAAGTTGTCACCTAACGAGATTAAAAAAAAATCCGGCGAACTTGAATCGGATGAAATGCCTCCACAAGAAGAATTCGGCGAAATAGAATCGGATGAAATGCCGCCATTAGAAGAATTCGGCGAAATAGAATCGGATGAAATGCCTGCACTAGAAGAATTCGGCGAACTAGAGCCGAACGAATTGCCTCCACATGATGATGATAATCCTCCGCCTGAAAATATTCCGACTACAGAAGAAATTGAAGAGTTTCTTACGAGATGCGAGGGAAGGATATTTAGACCATTTCGAGAAAAGTACACATAATTCTCTCTCTCTTTTTTGGTTTTTTGATATTTAATATCCGTATTGAAGCCCCGACTACTTTCTCTTCTTTTTTCTTTCAATTCAATTTTAAGGTTACAAAAATTATTTTAGCAAAAAGTGTTTGCTTGTAAATAGTTATTTAATAATTTTTTCTTTCATATTTTCAACCAAACAAGCAAAAATTCCTTTACTTTAACCTTCTATAACAAGTCATCACACGATATCAATTTTTGATTGAAGTTATAAAATTTAAATTCTGAATTTACGTGTACATTTGTGCAGGTACAATTTCGACTTTGAGAAGGAGGAGCCATTGGATGGTCGTTTCGAGTGGGTCAAAACATGAAAAATGAAATTCGAATAGATGAAGGTCCAGGATTTTTACTAATAATTGGTAGCACTAGCTAGGGTAGCTAGACTGCTTAGAATAACTTAATAATCCAATTTAATTTACTCTATGGTAGTACATTAATTAATTAGTTTTAATAATTTTTAGGTGGTCATGGTTTTCCTTTTCTTTTCAGATATGATCCGATGCACTTACATTCTTTGTTAATAAAGATTACATATTTCCTCTATTTTTTTTAATTGAAATTAGCTACAAATTTTGTCTTTAATTCGTTGTTAAATTGATCGTAGTTAATAGAATTAGTGATGACATTGTTGTTTAGCTACATAATTTGTCTGTTGCTCATTTTTATTTTATAGGTTAATTAATTTATGTGGTATAGGAAGTAGGAGCAGGTGGCTGCGTGCACTAAGATACTCTTCCAATTTTTCTCTATTTCAATTGATTTGAAAATATGCTTTGATTTTGTTAGGAAATACTTTAACCTTAATATGAAATTTCATGGCACAAATTTAAATTTAGTCAGACTCGTACCGAATACTTTAGGGAACTCAAAAATGTTTGCTAACAACGCCTTTATATTTTGTCAATTATACTGTAGCGCCTATACATCCATTCCTCAATATTAATGCAACTGAAATTTGGATTACATGATTTGGTTATCCTGTTTGAAAATATGTGGATCAAAATAAGTGTGGATTGAAAATTGGTAGTCTTTAGATACGCACAAGGTATATCTTGCTTCAGTGTAATAGTCCGCAAAATTTGGTCGAATTTAGAATTTTTAGAACATAGGTAAAACTTGCTTTGGTAGAATTTTTAGAACATAGGTAAAACTTGCTTTCGTGTAGTTGCCTGCAAAGTTTCCGATGTAATAACACCCAAAGTCAATTTAGAATTTTTAGAACATTAGTGCACAACTAAAATGAAAAAAATGTATGTGTGAATTGATCTCTTATTCTCCAAATAAATAACTTAACATTAAATCAAGTGCATCATTTAACCTTCTTATAGCATGAGAGTCAACAAAGAATATTATACCAATTTAAAAATATATACATAAAGTATTTAATTTTATGAAAAGACCACGAATTTAGAGATCTATATATTATGAAAAGACCACGAATTTTATGAAAAGACCACGAATTTAGACATATTTAGAGATCTATATATTGGTCACATTTGTTAAATATTTATCCGCACATGTTGTTTATATTAAAACTTATAGTACTAATTTATTATAATTAAATCTTAATTATAATAAAAATATATATAAATTAGTTATAATTTAATAATAAAAATATATATGAAACATATGACATGTATTCGTTAGATAATTGACATAAATCTAGGGAGAAGGTAAGAAATCTAGGGTGAGCAATGTGTATCTAGAAGCATGAAACAATGTTTTTGTTTTTTCGTTTTTTTGGCAATATATTGGCAATTTTTTAAATTTATCAATAAATTTCATTCGAATATTAAAATTATGATCTATATTGATTGACGATCTAAATATTGTAGGAGATGGTGATGTCCCCCACCTAAGGTTGTAAAGGAAAATAGGGGGTAGGAAGCCTAATGCTACGAGAAAGGAGGCTGAAAAACTATAACCTATGGTTTTAAATGAAACATGTTAAAAATAGTAGGGAAAAGGAAAATATATAGTGTCAGCAACACAAAAGATGTTTATTTTCTTCATATGAGTTTGGATTTTGGATCGGGCCGGATCAAAGCTTCTTACCTATTTTTATGGGTAAAATAACATAAATCTCACTAGTTTAAGGAATAATTATGTGTCTTTCTGTGAATTTTTGAAATTATCATTTGTGCTAGATTTCAATCTCAGATACATGTATTTCAGATAAAAGAGGTTAAAATTAGATGTAATTTTTTTTTGTAAATACACTATATTCACGTGTATTCGGGATATATTGACTCTCTCGCTCTCTTCTCTTCCACTCTCGCTCGCCTCTCTCCATATGTATCTATATTTTAGAATGTATCTAGTATCCCAGATACATGTATCTAGTGTGATTCGCATGTATCTCGGATACATTGACTCTCTCGCTCGCCTCCTTCCTATCTCCCTTGCCTCTCTCGTCTCGCTCTCTGTGTATCTGATAGCAAAAATACATGCATCTAGGTGTATCTAACTTGAAATTTGGTATGAAATTATTAATTATTGAGATAATATGTAATTATTTCAAACTATTGAGAGATATTATATGAATATTTGTGTAATTAGGTAATTTTTTAATTTTAATTATTAAAATTTTAAGTGAAAAGGAGTTAGCATTGAAAGTTGAGCATTTTCGGCTTTGTGACTTTTTTGTTAGCATATTCAAGTGTAATAACTTTTGGGTTAGAAAAGATAGTTAAATAACTTTTGTGAAAATAAGTGAACAAGTAAAATTGAATAAATGGAGTAATAACATATTATTTTGAAAAACAAACATAATTAATGACTAAAATCTAAATGATTAGAATTAAAATAAATAAGTTCCTATAACATGACTACATGAGGTAACTTTTATTCCAAATTTTGTAAATCTTAAAATTGCAGTAAATAACTTGCTACAATTTAGTACTATGTAACAATTCTTCTTGGATCTGATGAGGGTACTGGTCCTGTTACTACTTTAAGTAATTGAGAATAAATTCTCTATTACTTGTAAGTATTCCTATATAGCTAAGTTTGTTATTTTATTCTTAACAATAATTATTTTTTTAAAGATTACAAATATTTTAATAAAGTAGATATTTAATGAAATCTTAATACATAAATAAAGATGAGATAGTCAAAATAAACTCCTCTTAATTGATGCTTTCTTAAGAAATGTATGAAAAAAAATAACACGATAGATAATTTAGGACGAAAGTAGTAATTATTATAAGAGATTTAGGGACTCATTGATGAAGAAGCTCTCTGGATATGTGCCCCTGAATTCAGTTACTACTAGATTACTTTATTTATTAAGAGTGCTGCTAACTTGTTCATATTGCCTAAAATGGGCTGCTCCTTTTCAGTTCCAGCAATTAATTACTTTCATTAATTAGTTGGATTCTCCAAATAATTTATCTGTCACAACTTTATATTTTATCCCAACTTAGAAATGTTTATAATGCTTTGTCAAACTTAAGTAAGTATTCCTTTTTTGTCCCTAAATCCTGAATTCTATCCAATTGGAAAAACTATTTACTACTTCCTTCGTCTCATATTAGCTATCCACTTTACTATAAATAATTCTCTCAAATTATTTGCCTATTTATCAAATCAAAGACGAAATTAATTAAAATTTTCTCTCTTCTGCATCTAAAATGCGTGTTCGATTCTAGTTCTAAATTTGTAGAAGTAAAGCACTAGCTTCATTGATTTGAATTCTATGGTGTGAACTAAGACAGTTCAAAATCGAATTGAAACCAATAATCAGAATCGACAAAAGTTACTGATGATTTATTAGTAATGGAATTATTGATTTAGCAGTTTTTGTAACGATTTTATGAGGTCAACACTCCAGCAAATGGTGACTAAATATAACATTATTTTTTTTAAAAAAAAAAGTTGCACGTTTTATTGGGGCCTTTAATTTTTGCCCTTTAGCAATCGAACTTATGCGCAAGGCATAAACTCCTTAGAATAGCAATTGAACTTATGCGCAAGGCATAAACTCCTTAGAAACTGAAGTCATGTACGGAAATATTAACTTATGCTGCAAAAAAAATATTTGTTATGACAGACAAAAATTAAACACCAACACAAAATATGGGCAAAAGTGTGGCATATGAGAGACCTTGGGAAAACCCATATTGAGAAAGCATCCACCATAAAACAGGTTAACTAAAGTGATTTGGTTAAGAATGAAGCAAGTTTCACCCTATCAACACACAACATGACAAAAACTCTTAGGGAGGAGCCAAATAGAAGAATGCAACTTTTTTAGTTACTCTCAATTTACGTCTTTTTAAATGTATTATAAGTTGAAGAATTAACAAGATTACATACAATAATCAAAATCAAACAGCTGCAGGAGCAAGAAATTCAACTGTTGTAGATTTCCCTTAGTACTCCTAAAACCTGGTTCGCTACTTCTTGCCCGAAAAGCCTAGGGAAGCTTGATTCAAGATCTATCTCGATAGTCTTATTCTTAATTATTCGATCCCTCTTAGCCAAATCTGTACTTTCATCATCTGTCAATCTTCTCTCAGTACAAGCACACAGATCCAACCATGTATCCAGCATTACTTTAGTAACAGGACTTATGTGATCCTGAATAATCTCATCAATGCGAATGGCCTGGGAAGGTTCGGTTTCTATAGAAACCAAGATAGCCGATGGAGAGACAACAGCTCGAATGTATAGAGACGAAGAGAAATAAGGCTTCACCTCAGGTAGCTTCTCGAGAAGTTGTCTCTGCTTGTCTAATTGAGTTTCTTCATAAAAGGTCTTAAGGTAATCGGGATGTTGGACAAGGTCCTTTCGTGGAGGTAGATCAAGAATGAGGATGAGAGTTGTTGGACTGCTGCGAATAACTTCAATTAAGAAGTTTGGTGCATCAGTTGAAGGTCTCAAATATGCTGAAAGGCTTGTAATATTCAATGCTCCGCCTGTGGGTAAGTTGCAGTGAACCCAACTACCAAGTATGAAATCAACCTGTTGAAATTTAGAAAGGCAAAAATATTGACCTTACATATTATACGTGTTTTGAAACAGAACATTAAATCACAAAGAGAAACAAGACTTATCGAAGAAATCACAATGGAACTATAAACTATTAACTATAAGCAGAGGAATGGAATGGGACAAGAATAAATGAACAGAAGCCAGATCCAATTCAAGAATGAACAAGCATAGGAAGATTAGATTGATGAACTAATTAGATGTTCCCCAAGAACTCCTACTCGCCATCTCCTTGATGCTTTTGCAGTCCTTATCTATAACTTCCCCAAGAAGGCATTGGGTGAAAGCAACTCACAGAAATGCAGTAAACTACAAATTATGCACAAGGATAGTTCTTGAATCAATCATTTAGCTTGGTTGGGCAATTTTGGATGCATATTCTCTCAAGCTTCTCTCTATGAAGATCTATTGATCTTTTCAGAAAACACCCAAATGGCACATCGGAACCCACCTAAAACACTAGTTACATATTCTAGCATCAACAACCACAACAACAACAAAACATCATCCCCTATTTCTTCCAATCCTTAAGAGGAACAACACATGGACAATAATAATCTCCTAAAGCTTGCCCCCAACAATTCTCCGAAAAAGACGACATTAACACTCAACCTACTCCATTGGCGAGACAGGAAAACACCACCCATTCGAAATCCACCCACCAAAATCATACACCCCCTCAGCCAAAAATCTCCTCAGATTTCGACCTACCCTCTTCAAAATTGAAACCTGTTGACACGACCAACGTCAATCAAATGATCATAACCCTGCTGCCACTGATAACAATCCTGCTATAACCAACCCTTCAAGCCCAGATCAAAACCCCAATATTCAACTCCAACAGAAAAATCCCAATTTAGGAGGGAAAGGTAAGGATATTGTTCCATTGAAACCAACCTTTGCAGAAAGGTTCAAGCTGATTTGGCGATTGCCTCAACCACCAAAGCTCCTATTGAAATAAGGCATGAGACTCATCTCGGTAAGCCAACCTAATTTTTCTCTGCTGATGACTATTTCATGAATTTGGCCAATAATTGCAAATGACTATTGTGGGTAAATTCATAAAAGGAATCTACTATGAAAGAACTAAGAGGTCGGTTTGGTGTGAAGGATTACACCAAATAGTCATGGGATTAAATTGTAATGCCACTTAATTTGTTGTTTGGTTGGTATGTCCGGGATAACTTATCCCGGGATTAATAATTAGTACCGGGATAAGTTATCCCTCCCTTTGGGTGGTATAATAATTCCGGGATAACTTATCCCAGGATAAAATAAGTAAATGACAAAAATATCCTTTTAAACCTTTTTACCCATCACTTTTCACATTCACGAAGGGTACTTTTGTAAATTTATGCAATGCCTATTATTTTGAATACAACAAACCAAACACTCAATAAAAAAATTATCTCATCATAATTTATCCCATCATAACTAATCCCATCATAATTTATCCATCATAACTAATCCCATCATAACTTAAATTCAAACCAAACGACTCCTAAGGGAACTTTTTGTGAGTCAATTCAATTGAAAGGAAGAGTCAAGATTTCGTACTACGACTACAGCACTGTTTACATTAATTTTCTCTAACGAAACAGACTTCAATCACATATATTTCAAGCCATTCATTCACATTGGGTGATACACTATGAAAGTCCTAAGATGCACACCGAATTTAAACCAGAGCAAGAAACTTCTATTGTTCCAGTTTGGATACTAGTTCACAAACTCCCTCGGCACCTATTCAGATGGTACATCATATCCAGGCTAGTTCAGTCTATTGGCACTCTTGTGGAACTTGACCAGGCCACATGCTCTAAAACTAGACGTAATGTGACAAAAGTCAACCAATTTGTAAATACTTTCAACTCAGTGCCACCAGATATTGAAGTTGGGAAAGCTTATGGTGAGAAGGTGAGATTGCAGATCATATGAATTTTTCCCCTACAGGTCCTCAAGCTAGGGGGGAGAACAAGCAGAGATCAAACTACTTTGACAAGATCACAGAAAAAACCCATCAACTCTTCTTAGTCTTTATGATTAAGACAATTATATGGAATGTGAGAGGCAATACCTCTCAAGGAATGTGCAAATTCCCCCCCGAATTGCTTTTCACTAACTAGTTGCGATGTAGTTCACAGCACATGATACAAACTATTAAAAAAATTAGTGGGAATTCGCAGCACATTTCACGAATTGCATTTGTTTTATATTTTTTAAATTTAACAAATGGACGTTAGGGGTTTTCCGTGAAAAATATGGCAGTTTGCAATACAATTCACGAAAACCCCTTTTGGTATGTGAATTTTTGACAACCCTTTTTGTTTATTGGCTTTCAAAACGTGCCCTTTAGACTCTAGACTCCAGACTCCATTGATAGACTTAAAACTCAAAAGAAGACACAACATTGCTTTAAGGGCCTATTTTTACATTTGCCATCTGGCTTATATCAATTTTGAATACTAACAACCCATCTAAGAATCTACTATAGAATTAGGAAGCTTTTTTTCATCTACAGAATTAAGGGGGTGTTTGGATTGTCTTTTTTTAAGTAGCTTATAAGCTAAAAGCCATTAGTTGGTCATACTCAACTTTTGGCTTTGAACTTATTTTTGTACTATTTAGGCCTAAAAATAAGTGCTTAAGAGAACCTTTTTCTTTCCCAAACACCTCCAAAAATAAAAAAGAACTTAAAAGACAGACGCTACTTAAAATAAGCTAATCCAAACACCCTCTTTGAACCATGTCCAATTAAAAGGAATTTAAGATTGTTATTTACTAGAAAGTGCAAGATAGATAGCTTGAACAAGAAATGCTCAATTTGAAATTAGCAAAAAGGAAACAGATTTGATAAAAATCTTGTCTGACTTCATTGGATGGAGAAAACCACAGATTCACAGAGTAATACAAATATATTTGCTGATCTTCTTAACTCCCCTCAGCACATTATACAAATAAGTATTTGGCATTTCAATTCATGTACTACTATTAAAAGACTAATATATTTAGCATACTGAGTAAAAAGGTCAATCTACAAAAGCACAATTCATAATGGATTAACTCTTCTGTTTAAGCCAAATCCACTAAAATTAGATGATCTGCGTTATAGCAAGATCTAGCTTTCTCAATCACTAGTCTATAGTGCATAATAATTTTCTTGTTTTCTTTATCAACTTCACCATGTACAAGATACCAGTGATATCATTCATATTGGAGGGTATTAGGAGAAAATTCTTCGCGCATTTTTTTGGTCTCACATAGGAGTGATGCAACAATGTTGTCAAAGGCATGCTTTAAGCACACTCAAGCCATGAAGCAAGGCTCAAAACATGTTGAGCATTTTACCTCGCTTAATGTGCGCTTCAGTGACATCATTAAGGCCCTAAGATGAACTTTTCCTTGAGAATAAGGGTTCAAAACAATTGGTATTTCACTTTATTATAAAAAAATCAATTTCTTTGTCAATAGATTTGTTATTCATGCTTATATTTATTAGTGTTGGATTAAATATATATATGTATTTGTATTTTTTTTCCTATTTGTATCTTTTTTCATTTAAGCTCACGCTTTATTTGCATTTTACATTTAAAGCCCCAGCGTACTTTAGAGCTTTTTTTGAGCTTTTCGTTTTTCATAACATTGTCATGCAACAACACAAAATCAAGAAAAAATGGGGTGAGTAGGAGTATATTCACTCAAATCTCAATCTTGCTAAATATAGTTTCCTGAATTGGATTATCCACTTGAGTTTCCATAGAAGCTTTTATAGCATAGAGGTAACCCCACCCTGTATACTAATTCAACAAAAATCCAACAGGAAGTAATTCCTATATCATACTCTAATACCTATAATACTTCTCTCACATAAATTTATGGGACTGAGGAGTAATACCTATTATACTACTACACCTGTTCCAATTTTCAGTCAGTCCAAAAAAAAGCCACCTTTGTGAAATAATTTAACTTTAAAGTTTCCCTTTTCAAAGTATCAATAGTGTTTTAGACCACATTTTTACTTATGACCATCGTATTCAAACCAATTTTTGCGTGCACCTCGACTAATTCCACGAAATACTTGCCAACATCCACCAACAACAGGTATTAGGTAACTCTATCCACCAAGGCTAAAACATACAAAAAAAATTACTTAGTGTTTTTTTGTTTCAACTAAGATTTGAACCTGAAACCTCATAGACCTCAACTACTTTATTGACCACTAGACCACACTCTTAAGTGCATTTTAGACCACAAATTTCAACAATTTTCTTTTTCTTTCTTAAACTTTATGTCAAGTTATGTCACACAAATTGAGACGGATGGAATTGATTGGGTATTTTCTAAATTGTAATTGCAACATTAGTATAACTTGTAACCAAATGACACAACAGAGATGAATAGGCACAACAGCAGAAATGAATGAATAGGTAATAAGAAGTAAAACAATTGAGGAGCCAGTGGGAGAGTACCTGAGAAGAGGAATTTCCAGATCTGACATAGAGAGAAGCATGAGCAGTAGCAGATTCATTCTCAAAATACTGCACATGAGAAGGAAGAGTACAAGGAAGGAGAGATGTTCCAAGACGATTCTCCACAGTTGATACAAGTTCCACCATTAACTCTCTATGCGGAACAGATGCATACGGAAATTCCTTGAATTTTGATTGATGTTGTTCCATGGAAGTTGACGACGACGAGCAAGAGAAACGCTTTCCGAGGGAAAAAGAGCGAGAAGAAGAAGAAGAAGAGGGGAGTGGTTGTGTGAGAATTGAAGGGTAAAACTGGGCAGAGCAGAGTGGAACAGCCATAACAGGAGGACTGCCATGTCCACTGCTATCTCTTTGCTTTTTGGGAAGGAAAGGAAAGGAACGTGACGTGGCGTGTGGGACTTCTTTTTCTATCCAAGGTCGTGATTTGTATTTTTATGAAAGATTAACACTTTTGAATTTGAATACAAACACATTATATTAGTCAATAGTAGGTGTTTGGACCTGCGGTTTTATATTATGACATAAAATTATGAGATCAAATCAGCGACATGTAATTTCATATTGCTTCATATCATGAGATAAAATCTCAAATTTTCCAAAAATTATGATTTGGAAATTTCAAATCATGATTTGAGATTTTTCAAATACAAAAACTAACTCACAAATTTATATTTTGTAAAAATAACCCACATTTAATGTATATATATTTACTAGTCATTTGTTTCATATGTAAAAAAAAAATTATAATTCATATCATTACCTTTAAAACCAATATAAAATGATTATATCTCATATAATGATTATTTCGCCAATATAAAATTTATTTTTACTTCAAATCAGTTCTTAATTTACTATTTATATTCACCAAATTCATTATTTTTTAATCAAATTTATTACTACTTTATTCAAATCAATGTTTAATAAAAAAAATTTCATCATTATATTGAGTGGACAAGACTAACTACCGTGGCATTAATTGAAAATTATAAAATAATTTTCTTAGTTACTAACAACTTGAACGCTACAACTTGTGCTCAATTTTTTTTTTTTATTGAATTAAGATTTGATCAATAAATGTTGTATTTTTTAGAAGGTGAAATAGTCTGATGGACCATTATACTTGTATGAGTTTGTATTCTGAACTTTTCTACTTAGCCCTTTGTTAATTGAACCCTTAAACTCAATTAAAATAAGATTTTAAAACCACATTTGACCATTGACCGAGCTTATGTAATAAAGAAGTATTCAAATAGATTAACAATCTAGCCAAATAGAGCTCAAAACACAACCAAATTGAGTCAATTGATGAATCCGGCCAAAAGTTAAATAATACGAATTTATATAAATTAATTAATGAGCTTCTTAATTTAAATGGAGTAAAATAATTAACTTTAGTATAAATTAATTAATTTAAAAATTATAAACATTGTTTGAACTAAGCTAAATTAATAATACATTTAATAAAGTATAAATCCTTTGAGATGATTTTCAAGTATTTATATAATATACTAATTATATATAAAATTATATCAAAATATATTTATTATTTAAAACATCATAAAAATGGCTAAAATCACTTCAAAACTTGAAAAATATTTTAAATTTTTTATAAACTAATTATTCTAAATCATTTGAAATTTAGAAGCTCGAAAACTAATCCATATTGTGGAGGGTCAAAATTGGATGTCAACAGCGTGTTGTCACACTTATATGGTGAGTGAAAGCAATGAATTTGCTTAAGAAAAAATCAAATAATAAAAAGAAAAGAAAAAAATAAAAGTTTCCAACCCCTCCCTTTTTTCCACTACATCTCTGCCTTATTTCAATTGAACTTCCATCAATAATCAAGTATTTTGGTGAATTTTGATAGTGTCAACAACGATTTCAGATGTTGAAAGAAAATTGGCCGTCAAGGATGATCGTTTTTTGTGACGGTTTTGCTCTAGTGGCTATGAATCTTCCATGGTGGTCATGTGATAGTTTGGGTGATGAAGAATTTTTTTTTTTTTTAAGAAAAAGAAATTAGTAATAGATAAAACAGCTGGAAATTTCAATACTTGCCCTATGATAATGTATGAATAAAACACAAGCAAAGAATCATATGCAAAATTTTTAGATGTATCACCATGAACCTCCATCAGCTTGTCAAAATCAAATTTAGGGGACTTAAGAATCTTGACCTTTCGAATATAAAGTTGCTTTTTCGATTTCCTTGCCAATTGATTTAGGAATGAAACCGACTCATTCAAGTCACAGAAACTTGTTTAATTTCTCAAATCTCAACCTTCTTCATGTCGATCTAATGATGCATTGAGATCTATTTTTTATTATGTGTTCTTCTTCTTCTTCTTGAAGTTCCTAAAGATGCTCCCATCTATTTTGCAGATTTGTCCAATTTCTAGTAAAGAGGGCTGCACATTTCTTCTTCCCTTTGTTTTGTAGCCCTCTTTCATTGTGTGAAGAAATATGAAGAAGAAAAAAAAAAGGGGGAAATGGAAATAGTGATGGTGGGTTTGGGGAGATGGAAGAAATGTGAGAGAAACATTTATTTTATTTTATTTTCTTAAAATAGAAAAATTATGTTTTATTTTTTATTTAATATTTTTGGTTAATAATTAAAAAATAGTTGTGAAGATAAAATGACATGGAATTAATATATATGACATGGATATAACATGTCATTTGTATAAGAGAGAGTGAGCTACACACATGATGAGAGGGGTTTAAACGTCTTATTTTAATCGAGTTTAAGAGTTCAATTGACAATGGGCTAAGTAGAAGGGTCCAGAATACAAACGCATACAAGTACAAGGGTCTATCAGACCATTTCGCCTTTTTAGAATAGCATTGTGATAATGTATTACTCCCTCTGTCAAACAATAGTTGTCCACTATTGACTTGGCACACCCCCTTAAGAAACAATAAATAATAAGGGTAATATTACTATATTATCCTTTGACTTTATTAAATTTCATACTTTGAGAAATGTGTTAGATGATAAATAGTATTTAATAGCAAGGGTAAAATAGACACACAAGTTAAATTATCTCTTGATTTTCTAAATTGGACAAGTATTGTTGGACAACTATTTTTAGTATATTGAACAACTATTGTTGGATAGAGGGAATATGTGATTTTATAAATTTTTTACTTATTTGGTAAGATTGTATAAAGAATTGAGACAATTTTAATAGTTTTACAACTTATGGGATTTCATGTTTATGAGAAAACATACAATATAAAAAGTTCAAATTGCATGTCCAAACAAAACTTTAACTTCATCTCGTGATTTCATACCATGATTTCATATCACATGGTCAATCGGGCCCTTAAGATCTGAATACTAAATTATAATTAAGACGGTTTGTTTTTTAATATTTTGTTATAAAAATATTTGTATTTTAGTGAATGTCTATTATGTGGAGTCATTTTAGGGAATGGTTAGGAATCATACTTGGGGACCAAGTTAGATTTCCCCTATAAATAAAAGAGTTTTTCTTCGTTGTAAATCAGCTTTGTGAATCCTTGAAATTAATTCAAGAGAAATAAGAAGTGTTTGATCTTCTCCCTACTTTATTCTTCTTTTTATTTTATACTAGTATTCATAATACATTATCAGTACCAATCTCTAACCGATTGAAATTATCTTGCAATTGAAATTATCTTGTTTTCAATATCAGCGTTAGCTTGTTGCGAGATATATTCGTTTGTTGTCCAGGCAGTAATTTTAAATTATTGTGATTTAAGGATTAGTATAATTTATATTGCATAATAATACAATTATAGAGCAATCATATGTATGCTAAGTACTCACTTACTTCTGATTATAGTGTTGCGTTATTAATTGCTACAGGTGGTATTTACTGTTTGTTTTTACTCACTTTTTATAATTATTATGCCATGATCTCACTTACAAAGAAGGTTGATTATTATATAACTAGTGAAAGATGATAAGATACACACAATTTTATTAAATACTATTCCTTCCATTTCATATTAAATGAATTTTTAGACATTTTTTCATTGTTTAAAATAATTAAATTGTTCAAAGTTCAAATGTTTGAATTTTTTTTCCATTTTTATCCTTCCCTTTAATGAGGTTTTACATTTTTTCAAACTCTTTTGAATAATGACTATCTTTATTTTTAAGAATAGCTTGGGAATAACCAAAAGGAAAATAGTGAAAAATATAGTTTAATTTATGTTCTTGAATATTTTTCTTAATAGATATGCATTGTCTCACAAATTCACTTAATATGGAATGGAGGGAGTATGTAAAAGGAAGAAGTATTTACAATAACATTGTTATAACCTTTATTGTTAAAAAATAAAAGAATAAATTTATGAATTATTTGTACAATCTTCTGAGTTCTTGTAGACATTCACTTCCACAAGCCGATTTATAGGACTACAATATGAAATATCAAATAATGTATTGTGCCTATTAATTATTTTAGGAGTTATAATAATAAAAAGTTATTGAAGTAATGAAATAAAGTCCATTAACGTTTACATTAAAAAAATATTTCTATAAAACACCTAATATACTTATATATTTGTCGATATACTGTCTTCATGTTATCAATATTTGCTACAAACTAATCATTGTTTACATATTTCTGATAATAAATTTAGATACTATTCTTAAATGAGATCATAGAGTCAGATGTAAGTTTATATAAAATAATTAAAATATTAATATTGATCAATCTAACTTTTTTTTCCTCGCAACTTAAATGCTAATTTCTATCTCAAGAATTATATTATGTCATTAGAATATGACATTTGAAAAGATAGCAACAACAGACAACCAAATTAAAATTATAATTATTATATTGTTATTTTCAAATAGTGATTGTCCATCATCATATACTCCTCAATTTGAGAAATGAAATTGAATACCTCATAATTCTTGCACGTGTTTCAAATTCTTGATTCACTTTGAAATATCTTAGTAAAATATATGAAGTCTTCAAAAGGTTAAATTTGTGAAAAATTATGGAAAGAAAGAATAAGAGAGACTACAAATACACCTTCCTTGAAAAAATTTAGCACAACTATCTCCTCCATTCCTATCACAAGAAAATCCAAACTCTTGCAACTCAAAAGAAATAAAGTGTATATTTTCTTTCTTCTTTTTTTTTTTTTTAAAGAAAAACGTGTAAATGAGTTTCTAACAGAAAATATGAAATTACAAAAATATGAGAATTTTATAAAAAATATATATATAAAAGGAAGAAAAGGTAAAAATGATGGTAACCAATTTGAAATTAAAATGCTTAATTAGTAAATTCAATTAATAAAAAATAAATTCCATTGAGTTCTATCAAGATTTAGGAAATGTTTTAATTTTTAATAAATAAAAAAATACGAGAGAAGGTAAAAGAAGGATCTCAGGAAAATTAATTAATAATGTTAATGATAAAATAAAAAATAATTGGGAAGTTCTCATATGGATGGCCAGAATTAGAAGAACTGTGAATTCAAATTCCAAAACAATGCAATGTGAAAGGGGAGTGCAAAATTGGATTACTCAGGAGTAGGCACATACTGATGAGATTCAGTCGACAAGATGATTTTATTAACATGATGTCTAAATAAAGTCACTACATACTAGCAAAGGATGGGTATTCATACATGATGAGGCCACTAATTTATGATGCGAAATTCAGAGTTGAGGAAGAAACGACACAAGCAATGGCATGGATCTCCTTTCCGGATTTAAAGCCGACCTTCTTTGTTAAGGAGTCCATCTTCTCATTGGCATCATCGGTTGGAAAATCATTACATCTAGATATGGCCACTATTAACAAGACGAGACCTAGTTGTGCTAGGGTCAAGGTACAAGTGGATTTACTGGCTAATTTTCCTAAGTTTATCGAGCTGGAGGTAGTGAATGAAGCTGAGAAGACATCAACGGTAGAGAAAGTACACATACAATATGATATGTTACCAAAATATTGTAAGCATTGTCGATTACAAGGTCATGCAGATAATGAATGTAGAGTGCTGCATCCAGAACTCAAGGAGCCAGAACTGGAAAAAGAGAACAAAAAAGTCAGTGCCATGCAGGAGGGGCAGGAAGTGCCGGTGATAAGGGTAGGAAGACAATTTAATAGGTGGCTTCCCATGAATAATAATGCACCAAGGAAAAAATATGAAGATCAGAAAAAAGGGGAAGATAATATCAGCACAGGCAATTCGTTTGCAGCATTAAATGATGATGATACAAGCACGAAAATGCAACAACAGGATGAAGTAAATGCAAGCAATAAGATAGGCATGGAATCAGATAAAGATGAAGAAGCAGGAAATTCACATGCTATAAAAGATGATGAGGTTACAACCAAAGACAAAACAATAAACATGAAGGAAAATGAGCAGCAACAAAGATCCACTAAAGATTGGGTCAATAAGACCTTCAATCAAAGAGATCATTCTATAGAAAATCAGCAGGAGAGCAAGCACATACATCATCCCATTGAAGAGGAAAATATGGAAACTACTACTGGATTGGAAATAGTTCTCAGGAATGAGAATCCTCTCCTGGTAGCAGCTGAGCATAAAGAAGAAAGGTTAAAGAAGGATGACATGGATCTGAATTTAGCACAGTATGGTGGACCTGCAACAGAATCACGCAGATATACAGAGACATCTGCAGATAATTTTGAGGAAATAGAACCACTTCAAATAGTTGGGAGTGAGGTGGTTTTTGCACTTGAATGTAATGCCTCTAGAGAGGTGACAGCAACAGAGGGAATGGGAGAGATCAAGAATACCTGCAAAAAGTCTAGTCCTATTAGTACATTACATAAGCTTGTGTCTCATCAACTCATAGAAGGAAATTATCAGGCCAGCAAAGACAACTATGAGCTTGAAGATGTAGAAGATACATAAGAAGAAAATAACACCTTTAAAGAAGATCATGTTATGAAGAATGCAGGGCTAAATGTTCAATTAAATTCCAACAAAGTTAAAATTAATGTGGATAATAGACCTGTCAGGGTAAACCCTAAAAGGGCTGTGAAAACAAGTTCTAAATGAAGATGAAGACTTTATTTTGGAATGTGAGATATGTTAGAACTCAAAATTCATTCCAGAGGATCCAAATGCTCAACAGACATCATAAATTTTCTTTTATTGCTTTAATGGAACCTTTCCAAGAAGGAAATTAAATTCACATGTATAAAAGAAGGTTGGGCATGCCCTATGCAACTCATAATCAGAATGGGAAGATTTGGGTATTTGTTCAGGAATATATTCATGTTGGGGTGATATCAGATTCAGATCAGCAATTGACACTTCAACTGCATTTTCAAGAGACTGGGGATATTATTTTGGTTACAATAGTATATGCAAAATGTGATGCCTCGGAAAGAATCAATTTGTGGGATGATATGTATAATATTAGTGTTAATTACAATATGCCTTGGATAGTGGGGAGATATTTCAATGTCATTATGAGTGATGAGGAGAAAATAGGGGGTCTTCCAGTGTACCCTCATGAGTATGAAGATTTTGCCTTCTGCATGAATTCTTGTGAACTACTGGACATCAATTTCAAGGGTAGCCCTTTTACTTGGTGGAATGGTAGAATTGATGAGGAGTGTATTTTTAAGAGATTGGATAGAATTATGGTGAATCAATCTTTTATTAGCTTATTAGGCAACCTTGAAATGGAACACTTGCTAAGGATTGGTTCTGACCATGCTCCTATGCTTCTAACTTGTGGTGGTCAAAGTCCAGATGTGAGGAAGCCTTTCAGATTTCTGAAGTTCTGGGTGGAGAAAGAAGGTTTTATGGAAACAGTTGCTAATAGCTGGAAGTCACAAGACTCTTTTGATGTCTTCATTAGCTTGAAACAAAAAATGAAGAACACTAAAACAGCCCTATCCAGGTGGAGTAGAGAGAGTTTTGGTGCTATTTTCAAGCAACTTATTATCAGAGAGGAGATTGTGAGGCTGAAAGAAGGGTTATTTGAAGAAAATCATACAGCTTCTAATAGGATGATTTTACAACAATCTCAGGCTAAGCTAAAGAAATACATACACTTTGAAGAAGAATATTGGAGGCAGTAAGTAGGGTTTCAGTGGCATATTGAAGGGGATAAAAATACTAGATTCTTTCATTGTCTAGTGAATGGCAGAAGAAAGAGACTATCTGTGAGGAGAATGCTTAAGGAAGATGGGCAGTGGGCTGAAGGCAATAATCAGGTGGCTGAGGAGGCAATAAAAAATTTTAAGAATCAATTTGCTGTGGAAGATGGTGCTGCTGATTTGACATTGCTGAAGCATATTCCAAAGTTAATTTCTGAGGAAAATAATATGTTACTAAAAGTTTGTCCTACCAAGGAGGAGGTGAAAAAAGTAGTTTTCAAGCTAAATGGTAACAGTGCTAGTGGTCCTGATGGATTTACAGGTCTTTTTTTTCAAACTTGTTGGGATATAGTTAGTGATGATGTTTCTAATGTGGTGATTGCCTTTTTTAATGGCTTTACTCTACCAAAGTCCATTACTCATACAAACCTGGTGTTTATTCCAAAGAAAGATTTTGTTCAATCATTTAATGATATGAGGCCAATTAGTTTGAGTAATTTCATTAATAAGGTGATATCCAGGATTCTACATGATAGAATGGAAAGAGTGTTTTCTATCATTATCTCTAAAAATCAGTCTGGATTTCTGAAGGGAAGAAATATATCAGAAAATGTCTTATTAGCTCAGGAGATTGTTTCTGATATTAAAATTAGAGGTAAGCCTGAAAATGTGGTGATCAAGTTAGATATGACAAAGGCTTATGATAGGGTCAATTGGCAATTCTTAATTAAGGTATTGGAGAAAATGGGATTTGATAGGAATGTGGTGGACATGGTTTGGAGGTTGATTGCTAATAATTGGTACTCTGTTATGATAAATGGCCAAGCACGTGGCTTCTTCAATTCGTCTAGGGGTGTCAAGTAGGGTGATCCAATATCACCTGCCCTTTTTATCTTATCAGCTGAGGTGTTATCTAGGTCCCTGAATGATTTGTTTAACAACAAAGAGTATAAGGGTTATGGGTTGCCTAAGTGGAGTGATTACATTAATCACCTAACTTATGCTGATGATACTATCATATTTGTGTCAGTTGACAGGGACTCTCGAAAGTTATTCATGGATACATTGGAAGATTATGAAGCTCAATCTGGTCAACTAATCAACAAAGGAAAAAGTGCCTTTTACATATTTAATAAGGCAAATGTTACTTATGTAGATGTTGTAGAGGAAGTTACAGGGTTCAGTAAAGGCTCTTTCCCTTTTAATTATTTGGGTTGTCCTATTGGACATGCAAAGAAACAGAAGGTTCATTTCAAAGAATTGATCAAGAAAGTGCAAAACAAACTGCAGGTTTGGAAGGGCAAATTATTATCATTTGGAGGTAAAATGGTATTGATTCAATCTGTTCTCAATAGCATCCCTATTTATCTTCTATCTGTCATGAGCCCACCCATGCATGTTTTTCATGATTTACATAGAATCTTTGCTAAATTTCTATGGAATTTTAAAGAAAATGGGAGAAATAAACTTTGGGTTTCTTGGTCTAATATTTGTTTCCCTAAGGAGGAAAGGGGGCTAGGTATTAGATCTCTATTTGATGTCTCTAAAGCTTTATTTGCTAAATTATGGTGGAATTTTAGGACCCAAAAATCTATGTGGGCTAACTTTCTATGGAACAAATATTGCAAAAAATTGGGTCCTCAGATTGTAGAATGGAAAGGAGGATCACAAGTGTGGAAGCTAATGTTAGAAGCTAGAGATATGATGGATCAGCAGATATGGTGGGAACGTAAGATTGGACACTCCAATCTATGGTGGGACAACTGGACCCAACTTGAGGCTTTGTATTACTATTTACCTCTAAACTATGAGGGTGATCATCCTTTAGAAGAGGTGAATCAAGTATATAATCAAGGAGAGTGAAATTGGGAGTTAATGACTAATATGTTTAATGAAGAGGTGTGCTCTCATATTGCTAAGCATGTAGTATTAATCCCAAATACTGAAGAGTGGGACATACCCGGGTGGATGTTGAATAAATAGGCAAGTTTTCTATTAAGTCTGCCTGGAACTATCTGCGGCAGAACAATCATACTAATGAACTATTCAAAAATATTTGTATAAAAGGGGTGCCTTATAAGATCTCTTTCTTCTTGTGGAGGTTATGGAAGAAAAGGATTCCTATTGGAGAAATTCTAGTAAAGAATAAAATGCTGGATAATGTTCTATGTGTTTGTTGTGGACTAGGGTGTCCATAAACTATAGAACATTTGTTCATCTACTGTGAAGCATCTAGTAGAATATGGTCTGAGTTTGCAGCTGCTGCAGGGATTGAAGGGGCATTTCATCATCTAAAAGACAGTGTCTGGAAATGGTGGAAGGCAGAGGTTTCACCTAAGCTTAAGCCCATTTATAAGGCAGTTCCCCTTTTTGTTTTATGGCAAATCTGGAAAAGAAGGAACAAGATCAAGCATGGGGGGAAGATGTCCCAAATTTCAATGAGTATGGAGGTAGGAAGATTATTACATCTTATGGCAAAGAATCTATATCCTTGGATGAGAGGTATTCCAGGCTCCTGGCCTATATTGGTGAAGTTTCTAGAAGATTACACTCCAACTATAAAATGTAGAGTGGTAAAATGGGCTAAGCTTATGGATGGTTATAAGTGTAACTCAGATGGTGCTGCTAAAGGCAATCCAGGGCCTAGTTCAAGAGCTTTTTGCATAAGGGACGTGGAAGGTAATTTTGTGTATGCTGAAGCTAAAAGATTGGAGGAAGATAATAATCTCAAGGCAGAGATCAAGGCCATCACTATGGGAATGGAGTTTTGTAGTGCCAAAGACTTATTCCCTGTTATGCTGGAAACTGATTCTCTAGCAGTGAAGAAAATGATTTGTGGGGAGTGGGAAGTCCCATGGAATGTTACAGGGGAAATTAGGAAAATTAAACACTTGATGAAGGGGAGAGAAGTGGTGGTTGTTCATGTGTTCAGAGAAGGCAACAAGGTTGCTGATTTTTTAGCTAACTATATTTTCTCTTTTGCAGGTACACAAAGCAGTATATTCTCATCTTTTCAAGAGTTACCAAAGGAATCAAAGGTGTTGATTACTATGGATAAAACAGGAATTGAAAATCTGAGAATTAAAAAATGCAAAATACAAAGTACGGCTACAGAGAAATCAACCACAACATACAGTAAAAGAAAGGAACAACAACAATACCCTCCAGAATCGTAAGCATTGTCTATAATGCATCATATACCAAGCAGCACAACAAATATTTGGAGTAATAAAGGAATAATTTTTAGCAACATTAACAAGAAATACCTGGACTTTGCAGTGGTATTAGCTAGGTCTCTGGCTCAATCTGCAGGAAAGGGTAAATCTTGGTAATGGAGCTCAAAGATTGGATGGAAAGCTTGATGCAACGAGACATGAAGTGAATCGAATCTTACTTGGTCTGTTCGAGCTGAGGTGAAGTGAATTCAATGGGCTATGGATCCATGGCATTCGTGAGATTTTAGAGTGCCTCGTGTGGAAACATCCCGACCACAGCTTGTTGCAGCCTTTGACGACTCGAGGAAACTCACCAGCAGATCCAACTTCGCCAGTCACCATTGCAGAGGAGCTGGAGAGTGAAGTTGGAGTTGGGGTTTTAGATTGCTTTCTAATTTGGTTTTTTTGTGTTTTTTCTTTTTCTTGTCTTTTCTGATTTTAGGTCTTGTTGGGCTGGGTCTTTATAAGGCCTGGTTCTTATTCTAATCAATAAAGGGCACTTGATGCCCAAATTCGTTTTTTTAAAAAATATTTTAATTTTCTATAAATTTTTATGGCAATAAATTAAATGAGATTGATTGATAGAAAAATTAATAGGAAGAAGAACAGTTTATGTAATAAGGAGGAGAGATACACATGATATTTTTATTTTTGGAAAATTGTAAAAATAGAAGGTGTAATAATAAATTATGGTAGTAAAAAGAGGATAGATATAGAAGGTAGAAAGAAGAGTTTAAGGAAAAGTAATAAATTATAGTATTGATGAAGAAAGAGGAAAAGTAATAGATTATAGTAACACTGAGGAGAGATAAATAATATATTTTAAATTATTACTTTTTTTTTTTGCAGATTTTATAGATTTAAAATGAATAAAATTTAATTAAAAATAGTAAATGATAATCTTGATAAAAGAAAAGTGTCGCATTATTATTTTATTCAACATATAACATATCAAAGAAATATTTGAATTTTTATGTTTATTCACCTGAATAGGTTATCACATTAGAATCACTAAAAATAAAAATAACATAGTCAAGAACAATAACGATAAAAAAGAAAAAATTATGAATAAATGAATGAACATGAGACAAAAAATTACAAAAAGTTAAAAGTGAGAATGCTAATACCTAACCTTTCTTTTACCCTAAATCCTTTTAAATGGAAAAATCCTTTTCAAACTCATTGTCAACAGACAACATTAAATTTCTGATGGTGAAAATGAAATTTTATTATGTGAGAAATCAAAATTATAATATCAAATTACAAGTTGAAAAGAAGTTTTTGTCTAACCTCATTTTTTGCTTTAACCAAAAAGTTGATTGCCTTGAATCTTGACACATTCAGCGAACTGATGGAAGTAAACTAAAATGCAAGAAAAAATCACGGGAGAAGATATAAAATATGAAGAATCGAAAAATTGAAAAAGAAAAAAACCATCAAAAAATTAAAATGATGAACAAAGACAATAGATGCACATAAAGACAACACTTTGCAGATCCAAATCTTGATTAGCAAAAATAAATTCAAATAATGCCACTATCAAAAATAATTTCACTTCATCATTGTAAGTTCAATAACAATCCAAGCAACAAATTGATGATAATGGGAAATAAAGAATGTCTACTATGCTCCTAATTTCTAGAAAACTTACATTGTAGAGAAGTCTCCTTCGAATGGGGGATTGTAACACATGTACATGAATATTATGTTGCGAATATTCACCATTCGCATATTTTAGATATAGAGTTAGTATTCCTATGCACGTGAGATATCAAACAGTAAAATGAAATTTCTCTAAAATAGTTAAAATACTTACATATTTACTGACATGCTATCTTCATGTTGTCAATATTTGCTACAAAATAATCAGTATTTACATATTTCAGATAATAAATTTAAATAGTATTCTTAAGTGAAATTAAAGAGTAAGATATAATTTTGGACAATAGCATAAAATAATGACAAAATTTTGGAATCACTTTCTGAAGAGAGAATCTTTATATTTGTGAAGTACGGTTTGCGCAAAAAATTCACTATATATTCATAATTATTGGAAGCAATTATAGGAGTTTTATCTATATGGTAAATTCACGCTTCATTATTTCAAGTATATGACATCTTAATCCTAGAGAAAACATTGTTAATAGCTTGTTCCTTGCAGGCTGCAACAAATATTGAGATTGTTGAAGGATTTTGCTTGCCTAAGATGAGGATGAAATACTTATAAATATTTATCAATTTAACTTTTTTTTCTCGTCACTTTAATGATAATTGATATTGCATGACTTATATTATGTCATTAGAACATGACATTTCAAAGTATAGCAATTATAGGACAGTAAATCTATATATATATATATATATAAAGGAGAAACATAGAGAAGGTGATGTGGCACCTCTCTATGGTCTCCATTTATATTTATCTTTTTTCTCCTTTTTGGGCCATTTTTTCCTTCATTATTTAATTATTTAATTTTTAATATCTCAAAAAATTTTCACATTCAATTACTCAACTTTTCACCTATCACTATAATATATATTTAATATCTTTAATAAAATAAGAAATAACTACTAATAACTCACACATCTTAAACTTATAATCTTAATTATATTCATAACTCCCTTTTTTTAATCTTCATAACCCCCAAAATTAAATTTATTAGTTTATGACACCTTATGGTATTCCTCCTATTTTTCTATATAAATTCATATCTTGTATCAAGAAAATATTTTCATTCAAAGTTATTCTTTCACTTCTCCATCACCATATCATACATTAGGGTGAGGAAGAAAATGCTAATCATCACATCATATGGTTGCTTTCAACAAAGTCGTAAAGAATTTATGGGTAAAAATGCTTCTTTTAATTTTTTAAATTATACTTTTTTTACTTTAATAATTTTTATGTGATATTATTTATTTATTTTTAGTCAATTTAACTAATCTTTGAAACTAAATTGAATAAACTCAATACAAATAAAATCATGGAGTAACTAACAATTTCATATAAGTATATTCTTAATTTGTGCTTGTAGGGATGAAGAAGAAAGTTGAGGAAGATACAAAAGTAGAGAAAATTGTGAATTTCGGAAGAAGATGATGTAGAGTCCTACAGTAAAATTATTATTATAGTAATTTGATCTTTGTAGTTTTTCTTTCATATATTTTAAAATTCTCTTAATTGTTCATTTTTACATCCTTTTTTTTTCTTAAAGATGTATTTTAAAAATGTAATGGGAAGAGAATAAAATGAGAAGTAAAGCAAATCAGAAGACCGAGAAAGAGAAACTTGATAAAGAAATCTATTTTTTCTTTTTTGTTTATATGACTATAGTTATACATACATAATTCATTAGGTTAAATTATGATTAGTTCTTCTGAATTTTTATTATGATAGCTTTGTGCAACATTTTAAAATGAACATTATGTATTCGATATTACTGTTTATTTGCATGCTCAAGTGCATTCCTAAATACAACACTACGATTAGAAGCATTTTAAAGTGTGAAAACTTGATAACTTACAAAAAAAAAATTGTTATCCAAGCAACGAATTAAAAAAATTGACAACAATTTGTATAATTCTTAAGAAAAAACTAAAGAAACTATAAACATTGTATGCAATACTTTCGTTTTCAAAAAAAATAAAATAAGGACAAAGATCCTATTTATTTTTTTTCTTATTTTTTTGATAAATTTCACTTTATTTTAATTTATTATTATTATTGAAAAAAGTGTCAACTATTACTCTCTCCATTCATTTCTATTGTTTATTGTAAAAACTTAAATGTCTCAAAATTTATTATTTTACTTATTTCTATTCTTTATTGTAAATTTAAAGGTCTAAATATTTAACTCCAACCTTTCATTTCTCCATGAAAAATGAAAAATTTATATCTATCTATTTATTATACAAAGCTAAATATTAAAAAAGTGATTTGACACCTCTCTTTGGCCAATGATCCTATTTATTTTATTTATTTACTTTTTGATTGTTGTAATTTTCACTATATTTCTATTTATTATTACTATTAAAAATATGTGTCAATTAGTATTTCCTTCATTAATTTCTATTATTTATTGTAAGAATTTAAATACCTCAAACTTTACTACTCAACTTATTCCTATTATTTATTGTAAATTTAAAGGCATAAATATTTATCACTCAAATATTTCATTTTCTCCTTAAAGAATGAAAATTTATTAAAATAGAGTAGTCTAACTAAATATCATTTCAAATAGCTTGAAAAAAATTAAATTATCCCTTTAACTCTCCTAATTATGAGGTTTTTCTTTTTATCTAATTTTCAAAAATCTAAAAAATATTTACATAATTAGTCAATTAAAGAATAAGATAATTGCTTACTGAATAAATTTAAAAAATGGAAAGACGTAACTCTCCAAAAAATAAATAAATTCCAACATGCATTTATAGTTATTACATTTCATAATGAACCCATGATTAAAGTTGGCAATAAAAAAAATGTTGCACCAGCCAAAAAAGATTAATTTTTTAATTTTTTTTCCCCAATTTTCTTATTTATTTTATTAGTTTATAAGAATAAACATCATAATTATAATCATTTATTGTCCTAAATTGTCATATTATTTATTGAAAATCAAAACTCATCCACATATTGATTTATGAAATCATTGATATTCGCGTTTAACTTTTTCATATTGGATTACATAATTTATTCAGTTTCTATATAAAATTGATATTTGAGCTCTCTTGTATATTTATTGTTTTAGTTTTTAATGTAATTTTTTTACGAAATATTAATTAATTAGTAAATGTGTGAATTGAATATAACTTCTACTTTCTTTCTTGAATTTAGAATTACACTTTCTATGCTTTTCATATGAAAGTTTTGTGTGGATACATAAAAAAGTTTAGGCTATTAATTTTATCAATTACACTAATTGATATGCTCATATTTTAAAGTAATAATTGTGAAAAAGTTGAATTATAAGTAATAGAAATTACATGAACTCTAAATTTAAATAGTTAAATAATTTTATAAATGTAAATAGTATTATATAAAGGAGATTATTAGTAAAATAACATAAATAATTTAAAACACCCAAAATGAGATAGCAACGTATATAAAATTGGCGCATAAAGAATATGTCTTTATATTGTTCCAAGAAAAAATTATAATTATCTTCTTCTTTTTTTCTTGAAACTAATTTAATTCTATTATTTTTTTCTTTTTTCTTTTACTGTTATTTTCTGTTTGATTTTTTCATATATATATTTTTTTGTATTGCAATTTCTTAATTTTTTTATATCAATTAAATATAAAAAAAATATGACTGCGAGAAGCGCGGTTTGGTTAACTAGTTAGAACTACAACACGCTATTCTTATTTTTCGAATAGCGAAAGTCCATCACCATATTCGCCTTATTTTAAAAAATGAAATTAGATATCTCATGATTTTTTTCAAGTATTCCAAATTCTTGTTTCATATTAAAATATTATAATAGAATACATGAAGTCTTCGAAAGGTTAAAATTACAATAAATCAAGGAAAAGAAAAAATAAAAAGGTATAAACAATATAACAACAAAAGAAAAGGAGGTTACGATACACCTTTAAATCTTGACTTCCTTGAAAAATTTAGTACACCACTTTCTTTCATTTTATTCACAAGAAAACTCAAACTCCTCCAACTCAAAAGGAACTACAACATGCTATTTTTGCCACCATATACGCCTCATTTAGAAAAATGAAATTGAATACCTTATAATTCTTTTTCAAGTATTCCAAATTCTTAATTCATATTAAAATATCCTACTGAAATACATGAAGTCTTCAAAAGGTTAAAATCACAATAAAAAAATAAAAAAGGGCATAAATAATAAAATAACCAAAAGAAAGGCTATGAATACCGGTTTGAATATTGGCTTCCTTCAAAAATGTAGCACACCACTTTCCTTCATTTTTATCAATAGAAAACTCAAGCTTCTACAACTCAAAAGAAATGAAGTAAGGAACTACAAAATTATGAGTATTTTATAGGAATGAATGGAAGGTTAAAAAGTTTGTAACTGATTTGAAATTATAATGACTAATTAGTAAAACTCAATTAATAAAAAATAAATGTGATTGAAATTTATCAGAATTTAAGAAGTGTTTTAATTTTAAATTAATGAAAGAAATATTAGAGAAGGAAGAGGAAGGGTTTTAGGAAAAAATAATTAATAGTATTAGTGATGAAATTAAAAAAAAGATATTTTAAATTTTCTGAAAATTTTTATGACAATAAATTAAATAAGATTGATTGAGAAACTTTTTAGAAAACTATAGACATAAAAGGTAAAATGCGGAATTTATGGAAAAGTAATAAATTATAGTAATAGTGATGAGAGATGAAAGTAATAAATTGTAGTAGTAATTATGAGGAGAGATAAATAAGTTATTTTAAATATTTTTTTTCCTTCTTTTAGCAGATTTTATAGATTAAAAAAATTCAAAAAATTAACAAAAAATATAAATGGCAATCCTGCCAAAGAGAGGTACCACGTCACATTTTTATTATCCAGCTTTATATATATATATATAGATTGATTCATTTATTACTCAATGGTTTCTAGTGTTGTTGAATATTTTACTTGATTTATTAATCAATTTATCAAGCATGAACAAATAGCAATAGATACAGAGCCATGTTTATAATTTTTATTCACTCTAATATTATGATTGATATATTTTACTACATCCCAATTTAACTTCTTATGTCATTAGTTAAGGGTAAGATGATGGATTCATGTCTAATCATATGAAGAGGGTAAGATATCAAGTTCGAGTCTTGGTGCACCGTGATAAAAGATGTGGATTTAAGTCTCATCAATTTATGACATAAGATGCCTTTATATGGGGAAGACATTGGATTTAAGTACCAATGCATTATATCAATAATATGTTGACTATTACAACAAACAATGTGCTTTTGATGAAAATTAGTCATGAAATATATTCCATTGAAATCGCTCCATTCCCTAAAGTGAATGTGGTAGCAATGCATAATATGTCTGAAAGAAGACAAGTGATTGAATAATGCACATGAACATGGAATGGGGTGCTAAAGCTATCATAAGATGATACGCTCAGATGATTGTGTTCCATTCATGGAGAATGAGAACTTTTGATAAATGTTAAAAATACGTACAAATCCATTCTCTGAAGTGAATGAGGTGTAAGCCCATCATGCTAGGCGTGGAAAAGGTCGCGACCTTGATCGTGAACTTGGTATCACCAAGAATGTCTCCGAGCAGACATGTGTTATAGAAAAGTTCCATGCTTTATCTTCTGATTTGTATTGGACAAGAATTAGTGCAATTGAGGCACATTCTATAGTAAATCATAAGTTTACTAATTCCAATACTTTTTTACTTTGGCATGATCGTCTGGGACATCATGGATCTATATCATCTAGGACATCATGGATCTATGATGATGAGACGAATTATAGAAAATTCAAATGGACATCCATTAACGAACCTAAGGATTCTTTTAAATAGTGAATTTTCTAGTACAACTTGTTATCAAGGCAAGTTAATTATGATACCGTCATCAACGGAAGTTGAGACTAAGTCCCCTGCATTCTTGGAACATATACATGGGTTTGTGGACCTATTCACCTACCTAGTGGGTTATTTAAATACTTAATGGTCCTAATAGATGTTTCTTCTAGATGGTCTCATGTGTGCATAGTGTTATTTCAGAACTTGATGTTTGCAAAAATGTTGGTACAAATAGTACTATTATAGACACAATTTTTTGATAATCAGATTAGTCCATTCAGTGATGGGATCACGACTCACCTCTAGAAAGGATAGAGTAATTTAGAAGAAATAAATCTGAAAATTACTCTTGGAATAGTAAATCTAAATTTTGCTCATATAATAGCCAATTAGAAATTTACTAAAAGCAAAGGCACATGTCATGATAAACTTGGAGTTTACTTATTAGGCATATACTAAAGAACTAAAAGATTCTTCAAGAATCTTTTGTGTTGTGTGTTCTCATGATAAGTTGATTGGATCAACTAATGTTGGGACTAAATCCCTAAATTATGAAAAGTATAAAAGGTGAATATGGGCGCGTTCACCTATCATGTGATATGATAAAGAGATGCATCAATAAGATAATCACATGTGCATTTGTTATCAACTTATAGTTTGACATTTGCAAAATTATTTGTACAAAATAATTGAGTTAAGAGCACAACTTTCAGAATATATAATCAAGATAATTCATCTTGATAATATTGATAAATATTCAAGCTGATGTGACATTAAATGCCTCAGATAAATAGTTAATCATTGCTTATAAGAACAAAGCTTCATGTGTCTGAAATACGATATTGCATACAAAAGTAATTGTATGCATCAGACTAATAAGTTATGATCAATTTGTCTCTCAATTGATTTATGGTCAGGAACCAAATATTTTTTATCTGATTATTTTGATGTGTAGTATATGATTAGTGAATTTACCATGATGCACAAAGATGGATTCTCCAAAATAGATTGAGATATATATTAGTTTGTCTAACATAAGGGGGAGATAAGAAACAACGCAAGAGTTGTAAATGCTCCTATTGAATATTTTTTAAGGATAGAGTCTACGACTCGCATGAAGTATGATAGACTAATCGATTTTAAATAAAATAATCCTATAAAAAAGGGGAGGAGCAAAGTATCAAAATGATCATAATAAGGAGGCAATATTGTCACGCCCCGAGCCTACACCCTGGACGTGACCGGCACTCAAGAACCATTGCTGGTCCCCAAGCGAATCCTCATCCTGGCTGACTACAAGTGGAAGACTAACTCAAGCATACACAAGAATTAAACTGAAAGAAATACTAAATCAATAGTGTATTAAATTTCAAAACTCTCAGAATATACTTAGTATTAAACATAAGTTTTAAAGAAACCTCTGAAACTGAAAAAAAAACTCTTCAATACTGTCTATTTATGAAGCCTCTACTGTACAACGATGAGTGTCGGGACAAAATCCACGACTACTCAAAATGCTACTAATACTAAAGACTCATAAAATTGGAATCTTCCGGAAGCAAGGAGGCTCACCAAAACTAACTGGGAGTGCTAAGTGATCTCAACGGAGCGCCTGTTGATGATCCTGAACACCTGTATCTGCATCATAAAAAGATGCAGGTCGAATGACATCAGTACATTTGAATGTACGAGTATGTAATATGGCTGAGTAAAATAAATAACTGAACTGAATGACTGAAAGCACTCAATTGAATCAATACATGAACATGAAGTGAAAATCATTGTTATATGATGATGAATAATATACTCTTAGATTAATCAAGAGTGGATGAATCTATAATAATTTATTATTTAATTTTGTCCAATCGTAATTTAATTAAAAATAAAGGTTGGGATTAGGGGTGTTCACGGGTCGGTTATTGGTCAAAATCAAAACCAAATCAACTTAATCGGTTTTAAAATTATCAAAACCAAATCAAACCAAATATAATATACATTTATCGGTTTTGGTTCGGTTTGATTCGATTATTC
Source organism: Solanum appendiculatum (assembly GCA_018342035.1). NCBI lineage: Eukaryota > Viridiplantae > Streptophyta > Magnoliopsida > Solanales > Solanaceae > Solanum > Solanum appendiculatum. The sequence goes on from JAGDQO010001435.1 coordinate 99,985, forward strand.
GGTTATTAACCATACAAAAAATAAAAGAAACAATTCATTCAAAATGTGAAAAAAGTGACAACAATCCATTCAAAACAAAAAATAGTTAAAATGATTGACATAATAGAACTTTCGATATGTATAAAGCTTCAAAATTCATTATTTTGGCCTAGAAGGAAGAGACAGTGACATCTTCAATCCCTCAAGAATTGTTATAGACAATCATATACATGAAACCAATAAGATAAATGTTCTCACCTTGGGCGTTTTTGCTTTCATAAGTAAATTATAAATAAGTTTTGATGAAAACATATATAAGATCTTTAATATTGTTTATAAAAACAATATATTATGTATGTATAATAATAAAATATATGTATATAACTTGTTGGTTTGGTTTGGTTCGGTTATTTTTTTTATTTTTTTCGAGCAAAATCATAACCAAACCAAATACTATCGATTTTTAAAAATCTAAAACCAAACCAAACCCAAATAAAGTCGGTTTATTTAATCGATTTGGTTTGATTTATCGGTTTGAATCGATATTTATCCAAACCGTGAACACCTCTAGTTGGGATAGTCGACATTTCTAAATCCAAAAGGAAATTTATACTTCTCCATACGTAAAAGGCATATATATATTTACAATTAAAGTACAAAAGTAATGAACATAATCATGATTTAGATTATTTATTAACCCTAAATACACTCTTTCACTTCCCTATGTTAGTAGTACTTAATTAACTTAGCATTTGCACATTAGAATTCATCAATGATCTCTAATAATAATCTACATGATCAGGCCATTGGTTAAATCCAATAACCACGGGCCTATTATTATTATTATTATCGTTAGAGCAAGCAGCAACTGCTTGCTCTAACGATATAAGTTGTTTCTTAAGAAACTTAACATAATGGACAGCCTCATCCAACATAGAATTAATTAAGCTGTATCCATTTTGATGGGCTGCATCATTGCCATACGAAAAATCATCTCCCTCATCGTCGTCTCCAAGGTACTCCTTTCGTGAATGGATGGCACGGGTACCAAGGCGGGTTCATGATCAATTGATGATGAGTTGTGGATTGGTAGCAAATCAATGTTGTTGATGGATTGTGTAATCTCATTTACATCCATGTTTTTTTGACAAGTATGATGAGAAAAGTTGGGAATGATCAATTGAAACAATATTAGTTAGAAAGAGAAAATCCTCCTATATGAGTATTGTCTATTTATATATGGCAAGTTGTGGCCTACTTCTATGTTTTTATACTCACTCGTATATTTCTACTTGTCCAATATAGTACTAATTTTAGGATATTTAATAATATTTATTTAATTTATAAAATCAATGAATAATTTATTATATAGTATTTATTTTATCTTTATTATTTAATACTATTTATTTTTCAATATTTAGATGACTTATATTTAATAAAGATGGTTTGGTAAAATCACTCTTACTATTTACTGTTTCTTAATTTCCGTGTCAAGTTAATAGTGAACAACTATTATTGGATTATCTCCACTAAATTCCAAAAGATATGTGAAATAATAAACATCAATCTAGAACCTTACGTTTTTAACATATTGAGTAGATAAGTAGTAATATTTCAATTTGATGATACCTTCTAGAAAAGAACTTCTTAATAAAACTTCAGGTAGCTTAAAATTAAATTTAATGAATGATGGGCTGGAATCCCAAAGCCATACGAGAAACTAACGTGGTATAATTCTATGGATTTAATTTAGAGGTGTCAAATGGACAGGTTGAGTTGAAATTAGGCATGTTATAATGGGGATTGAGTTACTTTGATTAAAATAAATTGGGTTTAAATGAGCTGAAATAAGGGTTATAATCCAAACTGTTCAATTCTGTAAGTTTTAAATTATTTGTTTGTTTTCTTATAATTTGTTTAGTAACTAATACAAATTTTTTTATATTATGGCTATATATATAACACATCAAATAAGAAAAATATTTAAATATAGTTTCTTATCAAACAATTTGAGTTGTAGATCATCCCAATTTTTAAATGCACTGAAAAAATGGGTTCAAAGGGATTGAGTTAATAAAATAAGCAGCTCATTAACCTCCCTTTGTCCCAATTCATATAACACAGTTCAAATTCCGAGAGTCAAATATATAGTTTAACTTTGATTGTGAATTTGGGTATAAAATATTTATATTTTTGAAATAAAATTATATATTTTAAAACTACATAAAAAGTACTATAAATTACAGCAATTGACAAGTCAAAATATTTAAAAGATATGAAAATATTACGATTATTTTTTTTTTGTTTGAATCTCTAAATCTGAAATTTACCACATAAATTGAGACAAAAAAAGTAATTATCTTTGCGGTGATATCCAATTATATAAAAATTTATTTACAGTGTAGTATATAGAAGTTGTATTCTGAATCCATTCATAAGTAGAGAAGTACCCCAAATCTTAATCAAAGAAGGGGAATTGAATATTTAAAGCATGAGCAATATAATTTAAGGACCCAACATCGGCTGAAGTGACTCTAATACCATGATGCAAATTCAAAAACAGACAGAATATTCTAAATCCCTAATTTAGGATTCTGTGTTTAAAAAGAAGTATGGAGAGGAATCAGAAAAATATGTGTAATATTGTATATGACTACATGGTCTTTTATAGGCTTTTCAAATAACTAATTTGAATTAATATCTTAACTAACTAACTATATGATTGGACTACTTAACTAATTACACAATTATAACTAATTAATAAAAGTCTAACTAACTAATAAAACTGTCATTTCTACCCTTCATTAATTGTTATTACTTCTTGTTTTTTCAACAATCTATTTCTTTACATTAATATTTTATCTATATGTACCTTGTGTTAGCAAATTTTGAGTTGTGAAAACGAATGTCTATGAGAATAACAATATTCAGAAAATATTCTTTTCAATTGGTTGAAGTAGAAAACTACTCTGTGTGATATAGTCTATGAGTATCGATTTGCTAGCAAGTAACAAATTGGATATGATTGGTGGTTAACTTGGATATATATTTTTACTTAAAATGAAAAATGATGTATGAGTAATTATCAAATAGCTCATTACATATGTGAAAACACAATTTGATAAGAAAACCAAATGAACATGAAAAATTAAAGAAAACTGTGATATTGGAGCAAGTGAAAAACTTGTTTGTATCTACTTTTCTACTTGTTTTTTATGAAAGCAAAAAGTGAAAGACAACCTTCATTACTAACCACATCTAAATTCAAAATATTACATACATAAAAATATTTACTTAAAATTGCATAACATATATCATAGTGCTCGAGATCAAGACATACAATAAAGTCAATTACTTATTATGATTTCTATTAACTCTAAGTCAACTAAGCATCTATAAGTCTTAATTTTATGAACTCCTTCAACAACACCACCAAGATAACTAAGAATGCCCTTACATGACAAACACCAGCAACCACGCCTATAGACATGCCGCTGTTGCCAACACATTAGTATTATTTCAAAACTTCACAACGTTGCTCTCATTGAGAGCTTCAATTCCAACAGTAGAGGTGTCTTGAGCTCCATCAATAACGATAAAATTATGGCCTAAATTACGGTAAAAAATTAAATAGCAGACACCTGAGCAACCACATCGGCAAATTTAAAATGATAAAATATATTAGAATTTTAAAAAGAGAAAAGAGTATTAAACTAAAGGGTTTGAACATGATATCAAATAAGCTGAATTTAAATATGATATCAGAAATGAGCTAAATATGGAACTGAAACTTATAGATAGAGCGTTGGTACACTTTGTTGGTGAGATCTTTCAAGTAGACCTCGGACTTCGAAAGAGCTAAATAGAGGTTCGTACAAGTCACCCATCAGTTTTTAGTTTTGGGTCAACTTCAAATGACCATATCTTTTATCATATAAAGAATTAGGTAGCCCATGAGTATCAAATAGAAGGTCTTTGAGTCCTCTTTCCAACGCCGCCAAGTTCGCTAAATTTCGAGCTCGGAGTATAAAGTTATGCCCGTTTGAGTGAAGCCTCTCTATTTAAGACATCTCATTCATTTTAGAAAAGGGTATTTTGGTTTTTTCCTTTTTCCCACTAGGTTTAACACATTTTTACTGACCTAATTAAGGGTCTAATCAGATTCTAAATCACCTATTCACGTTCCTAAACACTTAGAGATTTAGAGCGAGGTTTCAAGAGGAGAAAAAGGGCTAAGTTCAAGCATTGTTTAAGACGTGTGGTTTTCGCCAAGAACATCGTTCTTTCCATGTATGTAAGGCTTCTCACAGTGTTGGACTTGTTCGTTCTCACGCCATACATCTAATTCATCCATGAATTCGTCCGTGAAATCATTATATTAAGAGATTCTTGAGTAGTTCTTGATTTTAGTTTCATTCTTTAACAATGGAGGTTTTGAGTTTCTTGGGTTGAGGATCTTAAGTATGAGTTGTGATTCTTGAAAGAGATTGTATGAAATTTCTATAATTCGTGTTGGGTTTGAGAATCAAGAAGAGTTTAGAAGGAATCACTCAATTCTAGACGAGTTAGGACACTAAATTAAGTAGAAAATTCGTCGGATTTTCTGGGCGTAGGGGCCTGGGGCGGCGCGCCACTATAGCGCCAAGGCCTGAATTCAGTAGTTCAGGCCCTGGGGCGTCGCACCAGCAGTACGCCAAGGCTTGACTTCTGAAGTTTAGGCACTGGGGCGACGTGCCCGCAGTACGCCAGGTTAGCTTGATCCCTTTTCTTTCCGTGCTTCTTTTCGAACATGTTCCTTTGAATCGTGACTACATTCTCTTCTTTGTATTAGTTCCTAAAGACTCCATTAATCCTTGAGAGATCCTACATGTCCTAATTATATGTCTTAATTTACATTTAAAATTAAAGTGAGTTTAAGAGAGAAGTTCAAAAGCTTTTGTTGAGTTGATTTTGAGTTCTTGAGTTCCTGATCCTTGTTGAAACTCTATTCCTAATTATTGAATAGCTATATGTTATACATTGAGGTTCTTGAGTTGTTTTGTTCGTGTCTAGATTTCAGCATGAACCTTATGAATTAAGTATTCTTAAGATGAGTAGTATCGTTATGTTCTGAGTTCTTGAGTTCTAAGTATTGAGTTTTCTATATTGTTATCGAGATCCTTGAGTTGATTCGTTCATGTCTATATTTCAGCATGAACTCTATGTTGAGTTATAAGTCTTGAGAATCTTTTAAAGCCAATATTTGTTTTTAAACTGAGTTTTGAGGGTCTTGAGAATCTTTTAAAGCCAATATTTATTTTTAAACTGAGTTTTGAGGAAAGCTTAAAGAGACATTTTTGAGTAAAGTTTAAGGGAACTAAGTATTCCCAAATGTATCATTTTTACATTGAGAAAAGATAAATTTTGATTTCTAAAAAGAGTTTATGAGTTCAAAGATATTTCAGAGCAATTACCTCTGTTATGAGGATAGTTTGAGCAATTATCTCAAACCAGAGGAGGAGTATGTTTTACACATCTGAGCATGAGTATATATTATTGGGAGTAGTATTGAGCACCGATATGGGGATGAGTTCAGACAACTCACACTCCTCATGAACCATGTATCCAACATGGGTAAATGATCGTACTTTTTAGACGACTCCTTATTGCTTTTGAGTATAGCTTAGTGGATCCACTTAGTTGAGGTGTTCTATACCCCAGCAAGGTATAGGACTGTTCTGGCAGCGTGGGCAGGCGAGACACTGTATCATCATGTAGCTCATAGTGATGGTTGTCGATTAGAGAATCTCTCAAATAAGAGCAAAGAGTAATTTATTATATAAAGTTCAGTATATGATATTATTACATTCTTTCGGTAAGAGTTTAAATGATTTTTCCATCATAATTTATATTTTATTTCAGTTGAGTTACTGTCAGAGTTTCAGTTCTGTTATTTGTTATTCAGTTATGTTAGATACTCGTACATTCCATGTACTGATGTCATTTGACCTACATCTTTTATGATGCAGATACAAGTACTTAGGATCCTCAACAAGAGTCCGTTGAGATCACTTCATCCACTCATCAGCTTTTGAGTGAGATCTCTTTGCTTCCGGAGGACTCTAGTGTTATGAGTTGTTGGTATTGGTAGCATTTTGAGTAGTCGTGGGTCTTGTCCCGACACTCGTCTATATATAGTAGAGGCTTCATAGATAGACAGTTTTGGAGAGTCTTTCAGTCTCAGAGGTTTTCTTTAAAACTTATGTTTAATACTCAGTATATTCAGAGAGTTTTGAAATTTATTACACTGTTGATTTAGCATTTCTTTCAGTTTGATGCTTGTGTATGCTTGAGTTAGTCTTCCACTTATAGTCAGCTAGGATGAGGGTTTGCCTGGGACCAGCAATGGTTCTCAAGTGCCGGTCACGTCTAGGGTATAAGCTCAGGTCGTGAAAATCTTGGTATCAGAGCCAGGTGTTCAAGTGTCCTAGGGTGTCTATGAAGTCGTGTCGGTAGGATCTTATTTATAGTTGTAAGGGCCCCACTTCTGTAAATAAGGGACTACTGACATTTAAGAAAACTTTTTCTTATTTCATACTCTAAATCGTGCAATAGAATTGTGTCATAAGGAACTTATTCATACTCATGCATGTCTCAAATCAATTCGACTACCCCTCATACTCAAGGTAGTTGAAAAGCAAAGCCCAGATCTTTATCGATGAGTTACTCTAAGCAAAAGTCTTCAGAAAGTCATGAGACTATAGAGGGGCTTGAGAGAAGCCCATAAGTGAGCTTAAGTGTTGAGATTCGAAAGAATGCACTATTATTCATACGAATCGTGCGTTCGAGCTAAAAGCGAGATGTACTCCCATACTCTCTTCTCTAAACCTTGTTTCAGTTGAGACCTTTACGAGAAAGTGTGTTTTAGAGCTTGGGTAGTATTTTCACCGGGAAAGATAGTATGAGTTATGATATTATGAGCCAGTAGTAGTACAAGTGCCCAGAGTTAAAGGAATGTATGCAGAGGTATAGTAATCTAAGAAAGGGAGATAGCGATGAGGTAAATTACGTTGTTGCAGTCATGCACCAGTAAGTTACTAATGAAGAGTTTTTCCTTATGGGTAGACTAAGAAGTGATGAGCTGGTGTAGATTTCATGATAAAAGGTAGAGTAAGATTTATTAGTATGGATCAGTTAGAGTATACTTTAACTAGAGAGAAGTTATGATGAGGTTTTAACACATTAGTATCGACCAAGTATAAGTGTTGAATAGAAGAGCCGAGTTTTCGTAATGCGATAGATATAAGCTAGCCCTACGATTTTTTTAAAAGGAGAGCCCCATGATATTCAGAGGGTTATAGAACTTATTAGGCAATGATGTATAGCAAATGAGTAAGTAGTACTTAAGTTGTGAAATGGGAGTGCGGTAGTAATATGTAAATAGGTAGACTGAGAGATAAAAATTGACTACTTGTCATGAGATCTTAATGGGTGAGTATTTCTTAAGTTTATCTAGTAGTTGTAAGTTAGTATAGTAAGCGAACAATTATATTGATATATGTATTTAGTAATAAATACTAGCTTGAATTTGAGATTAGTGTCGTGATAAAAAGGATGACAACATAAGGGTGATGATGTTAGTTCGAGATCTAATCTAGTAGGTTTGACATAAATTAGGTGAGAAATTACGGTGTTTCATTTGATAAGTGTGAGTGGTACAAGTGTGGTATTATGACTCTTAGATGAGAGCAAAGGAGTGTGGCTAAGTCATTAGATTAGCAAGGGCATTAAGAGGTGTACCTGAGATCGTATGTTGTCAGACGAGGTTCCAATTAAGTTAATGATTTATTCATATGTGCCTAGATAGTATATTTGAGCAGTCAATGTGGAAATAGGCTGATGTAAGCATTATTTTCCCCTTAAGAGTTATATGAAGCGGTCTTATAAGCCAATGAGAAGAGGTTGAGAGAAGAATCTTAGAAAGTGGTCTTAGAAGGAACCCTAGTACTTGCACATAGAGAGTTCAGTAGCCATGTGATAAGCCTTTCCTGAGTATTAGAAAAAATTGAATGTAGACCAATTTAGAGATAATGGAATAGATCCATAGCTTTAAAGTGCCGGCTTTAAACATAAGGGGGAGATGATAAGATGAGAAACCAAGTCAAGTGTGGAGAATCAGATAGCGATATGTTCAGAAAGAGTTTTAGAGATATATCGATCCATTCATAATCTTATGTATTCCTCAAAGTTCAGTCATTTCAATTATCTTATTGATGTTTCTCATATCCGAGTTGTGTCCGTAACCTGTGCTCATACACTTCAGAGAGATTCACATCTATGCTAAGTTTCCAGAATGAGGGGAAAAGACTTTAGCCCATTGATCTCAATCTTACTCCATAAAGTTATGAATATCAGCCTCATGATATGAATCTATGCATATAAGCACTTATGTCTCATAGTATGCTCAGTCTCGCGAATTCATGATTTACTCTCAATGACTAGCAACATAAAGTTATGTCATACGTATTCTTATGTCAAAATTCTTGAATGAATCGTGCTTATGATCTTTCGCCCTAAAGTTCTTTCTGTGATCCTTTTAGTTAGAGAGGGACCTTGATGATAATAGTTAAGTGATGATAGAAGGAGAAGGTTTGTGTTTCTTATGTTGGTAGCAGTAGTGTGCTTATTCCATCTAAGGTTATGAAAGTGGAGGAAGGATGAATGAAGTTTTACTATGAGTAATAGTTAGGCGAGATTAGTTACTTAGTTCTTGATAGTATGCGTGAAATTTCAATTGATAGAGATGATGAGAGAATGAGAAATTCTTAGAAGGATGGTTAGTAGGAGTCCATGGAGTGGTTATAGTTCTAGGCTTGAATGAGGTATTGATGACATGTGGATGAATGGATAATGCATTAGGTGTTTCTTGATATTGGTTCAAGGTTGATTAAATGCGGTTATAAGAAGAAGTATTCTTGGGATGAGATTCCCTATAGAAGTATAGAACCTGAATTTTGTGGTTTAGATAAGTATAATCATCTCATGTTTAACACTTTGTGACTTAAAGATTAGGCTTGAACACAATAAGAGCAAACGATTTGACTTAGATGTTTGTAAGAGTACTCATATACTCTAGTGGGAGCTATGGGTTGCAGCTAATAAAGTGTAGCAGTCAAAAAGGGGAGTATAGTTGAGAAGTGTTGCTAAGCTTAAAAACTACCATGCATATTACTCAAGACATAATATTCATATTCTTACTTCGTGCCCGGATACCGTGTTTCATGTCATGGCTTGTAATCTTGAAATCTTATGTGAGCTTCGTGCCAAGTGTGCTCGAGCCCTGTTTCAAAACTATTAGTATCAATCGGTTCCGCCTATGTTAGTAGGCAAATTCAAAAGTCAAGAGAGGTAGTGATAGTAACTCTTTTTCCTTTCCTTTCTCAGTCCAACCATTATTCAAGGACGAATGTTCCCAAGGGGGAGATATTGTATCACCTCGAACTTCAAAAGAGCTCAATAGAGGTTCGTAAACACCCATCAATTTTTATTTTGGGTCAAGTTCAAATGACCATATCTTTTAGCACATAAAGAATTAGGTGGCCCATTAGCTATCAAATATAAGGTCTTTGAGTCCTCTTTCCAACGCTGCCAAGTTCGCTAAATTTTGAGCTCGGAGTAAAACGTTATGCCAGTTTGAGTGAAGCCTCTCTATTTAAGGCATCTCATTCATTTTAGAAAAGGGTATTTTGGTCTTTTCCTTTTTTCCACTAGGTTTAACACATTTTTACTGACCTAATTACGGGTCTAATCAGATTCTAAATCACCTATTGACGTTCCTAAACACTTAGAGATTTAGAGCGAGGTTTCAAGAGGAGAAAAAAGGCTAAGTTCAAGCGTTCTTCAAGACGTGTGGTTTTCGCCAAGAACATCATTCTTTCCAGGTATGTAAGGCTTCTCACAGTGTTGGACTTGTTCGTCCTCACGCCATACATCTAATTCATCCATGAATTCGTTCATGAAATCATTATATTAAGAGATTCTTGAGTAGTTCTTGATTTTAGTTTCATTCTTTAATAATTGAGGTTTTGAGTTTCTTGGGTTGAGGATCTTAAGTATGAGTTGTGATTCTTGAAAGGGATTGTATGAAATTTCTATGAATTTGTGTTGGGTTTGAGAATCAAGAAGAGTTTAGAAGGAATTACTCAGTTCTAGACGAGTTAGGACACTAAATTGAGTAGAAAAATTCATCGAATTTTCTGGAGAGGGGCATGCGGCGGCGCGCCACCATAGCTCCAAGGTCTAACTTTAGTAGTTGCCAGCAGTGCGCCAAGGCCTGACTTTTGAAATTCAGGCACTGGGGCGTCATGCCAGCAAATACGCAAGGGTCGCCTGGTCCCTTTTCTTTCCGTGCTTCTTTTCGAACATGTTTCTTTGAATCGTGACTAATTTCTCTTCTTTGTATTAGCTCCTAAAAGCTCCATTAATCCTTGAGAGATCCTAAATGTCCTAATCACATGTCTTAATTTACATTTAAAATTAAAGTGATTTTAAGAGAGAAGTTCAAGAGCTTTTATTGAGTTAATTTTGAGTTCTTGAGTTCCTGATCCTTGTTGAAACTCTATTCCTAATTATTGAATAGCTATATGTTATACATTGAGGTTCTTGAGTTGATTCGTTCGTGTCTAGATTTCAGCATGAACCCTATGAATTGAGTATTCTTGAAATGAGTAGTATCATTAAGTTCTGAGTTCTGAGTTCTGATTTCTTGAGTTCTGAGTATTGAGTTTTCTATATTGTTATCGAGATCCTTGAGTTGATTCGTTCATGTCTATATTTCATCATGAACCCTATGTTGAGTTATAAGTCTTGAGAATTTCTTAAATCCAATATTTGTGTTTTAAACTGATTTTTGAGGAAAGATTAATGAGACATTTTTGAGTAAAGTTTAAGGGAACTAAGTATTCCCAAATGTATCTTTTTTACATTGAGAAAAGAGAAACTTTGGTTTCTAAAAAGAGTTTATGAGTTCAAAGATATTTCAGAGCAATTACCTCTTTTAAGAGGATAGTTTGAGCAATTATCTCAAATCAGAGGAAGAGTATGTCTTACATATTTGAGCATGAGTATATATTATTGGGAGTAGTATTGAGCACCGATATGGGGATGAGTTCAGACAACTCACACTCCTCATAAACCATGTAGCCAACATGGGTAAAGGATCGTACTTTTTAGACGACTCCTTATTGCTTTTGAGCATAACTTAGTGGATCCACTTAGTTGACGTGTTCTATACCCCAGCAAGGTATATGACAGTTCTTGCAGTGTGGGCGAGACATTGTATCATCACATAACTTATAGTGATGGTTTTCGGTTAGAGAATCTCCCAAATTAGAGTAAAGAGTAATTTATTGTATTTTTATATACATTCTTTAGTTATATCTTTTATTTATGAAGCTTTAAAGGATTTTATCTCTAATCATGCTTTACATTGAGTTGAGTTGAGTTGAGTATTTCTTTAAGTCTGGTCAGTTCAGTATATGCTATTATTGCATTCTTTCGGTTAAAGTTTAAATCATTTTTTCCATCATGATTTATATTATATTTCAGTTGAGTTACTTTAAGAGTTTCAGTTCTGTTATTTGTTATTCAACTATATTACATACTCGTACATTACATGCACTGATGTCATTCGACCTGCATCTTTTATAATGCAGATATAGATACTTAGGATCCTCAACAAGAGTCCGTTGAGATCACTTCATTTTCTCATCAGCTTTTGAGTGAGGTCTCCTTGCTTTCGGAGGACTCTAGTGTTATGAGTTGTTGGTATTAGTAGCATTTTGAGTAGTCGTGGGTCTTGTCCCTACACTCGTCTATATATAGTAGAGGCTTCATAGATAGACAGTTTTGGAGAGTCTTTCAGTCTCAGAGATTTTCTTTAAAACTTTGTTTAATACTCAGTATATTGAGAGAGTTTTGAAATTTAATACATTGTTGATTTAACATTTCTTTCAGTTTGATGCTTGTGTATGCTTGAGTTAGTCTTCCGCTTGTAGTTAGCTAGGATGAGGGTTCGCTTAGGGACCAACAATGGTTCTCGAGTGACGGCCATGTCCATGGTGTAGGCTCGGATCATGACATGGACAGATTATTCATAATCCTCTCCGAACCTCAATCGTAATCCAAATTTCACAAAATACTAAGTTTTCATCGCCAATGCATACTCATGTCTCTAGATAAAAAACTACGGAACAAAACAAGAATAGTGCGGTGGACATTTTTTCTTCTTTTGGATAGGAATGTGATTCTCCAGGATTAGAAGATGCTTTTTATAGTGGTGGGGTATTAGAGATTTGAGACATCACCGTAAATTTGATCTGAATGATTAATTGTTTTATCCAAAGGGCTTTTAGATTATATATATATATATAAATAAATACACTTATTATCAGATAGAATTTGAATTTTACAAGACTCGGCTCAATATCTTTTTTATTATCAAGTCTCTTTTAGACTATTGTTCCCGAATTCCTTCCCATATGACCGCACCACCATTTCCCCTTTTTCCATATGTTGTACAATCAACTTGACTGAATTTTTAAATAATTTTTTATCCTATATGGTGAAACACATCACCTAGTACAAGCTCAAGTTGATTAAACAAAAAAAAATTCCTTGTCTTACCGTACAAGAGGTTTTAATAGCCTTGTCTTGTTCCTGAATTCAACTCATGTGTTTGCAATACACTGCTTAGGATTTTGTAGTAAAAACTTTTTTAACTAATAAGAAAATTTGAGTAATTTAATTCAAAGTCCTAAAATATTTTTATTTTTTAAAACTAGGCCGTTTTTCTTTCTTTATCTCTAAACTAGGAAGTGTAGCCCGTGCCGGCACGAGCCCAACATGAAGGAAATATTAAAATACGAAGGAGATATTAAAGGATATATAATAGGATAAACTAGCCTATTAGACATACATCACTACCATATATACAAACTTTATCTTTATTTTCAAACAATTATATATATATATTACCACTTTTTTTTATTTTATATCATATATTATAGAAGATACCATCAGATACTCATGTCCCTTAAATTAGTTATTTGCATAGTTAAACCATCCCCAATTCAAGCGTTCATGTTAATCAATTTTCTCTCTCTCTCATCAACGTCCATCTCCATCACCGTTTTCTCTTTTTCTTCCTTCTCTCCACCACGAATTATACCATTAAACCTTTAGAATTGAAATCTGAAACAATAACACAACAATTTGAGGTTTGTGTCTATTTAATCATTTTTAAAGTCATATATTCGTGATAGATTTCACTTTGTTTTGTCTTCTAGTATTTAAAAGTTAAGGTAAAACTCCAAATGAGAAAAATGTTTATTTATTGTTGCTGGAAAAATGACATGAAAATTACCACTGCAATTCTAGATATTTTCAGCCGCTTAAATTTGAAAATCCAAAAATGCAACAACTTTGACGAACAAATGAGAAAGATAGTATGTAATTTGTTGCAAATGGAAAGAGGGTTTATGCAGCAATTGTGATAAACCTTAATGAGGAAGAAGATGAGAAAGAGACTTTTTGGATTGGAATTATTGACGTATATGGCTCATTATTGATGTATCTGACACATTATTGAGTTAAGATTATATGTATCTATTTTTTATCACCGTTTCTAATTAAGTGTATATGTATCTGAATAAATATATGTATGTATTGGAGATTTATGCATTATTGGAGATTTACGCATGTATCTGACACATTATTGATGTATCAGACACATTATTGAGTTAAGATTATATGTATCTAGTTTTTTTTATCTGTGTATCTAATTAAGTGTATATGTATCTAACAAAATATACGCATGTATCTGAATAATAGTTCTTGAATCTGAGTTAAGAAGTCTAAACTTTGATGAATCGCCAAAAAAAGAGAAGGATTTTAATTGTTTTGATTTTTTTAGGCATTGTGATATGTCATATCCTTTAAAGTTATTGCAAATGTAATTTTCTCCGTAATTGATGGTTTTCAGTTGTATCTCTTAACTAGACACACTTCTTAATTAATGATTTTCAATTATATCCCTTAATTAGACACACTAATTTATACGAGATACGTGTATCTATGATATGAGATACATGTATCTGAAAGAGATAGATACATGCATCCGAGATCCAAAATATGATAAGAAATGTAATATTACAAACTAGTGTGAATCTAAGTAATTAAATCCTAAAATAGTGAAATTTGTGTAAGTTACCCTACATAATATGCTCTATTTGCAAAAAGTACATATTTAGCTGTCCAGCACTCTACTGGTGAGGAACAAAATTATACAAGATATAATTGAGATTTACAAGATACCTAATATCTATTAGGTATTGACAAAATATAATGCATCAACTTGAAGCTCAACCAAGGCATATAGGCAATTGACTTTGTTTATGATGACTTTGTTTATGAAAACATTTGATAAAAAGATTTGTCACTTGTTACATGACGTAGGTAAGTGTTTATAAGAACATATAGAAAGAATAAATAACAGCAAAATGCCACATGATAAGAGAGCAAATAAAGAACACCAGCTTAGTAATAAAAAATTCAAATGCATGGTCTCCATAATATTAGAGTAACAAAGCAACTTTTAAATTATAGATGTAACAAGGTGCCACGTGGTAGCAATTGAATGCATCACCAATGTGTTGGGTCGGTTACACAATTCACGCGAATTCCAATTCCTTTTCGTTTTGGATTCCTAATTTATTTTGGACTCAATTATTTTATTTAGGGTTTTTTTACATCTATAAATAGTCCATAGAAATAATTATTTAGAGGAGCTATTTTTTTGGTGTGCAAGAGAAAGGGATTACATTTCATCTTTGGCTTCAATTCTCTACTTCTTCTTTAGGTTTGAATTTTATGAAACTTATTATTTTTGAGTTTATGAATATTATGAGTGGCTAAAAGCCCTTGTTCTGGGGCTGTAGCTATGGGTTATTGTTGAGCATCAAATTGCTTTGAATTGATTATTGGTTATCATATACATTACTTTTACATTCTTGTTTTAGTATTTCATGCTAGGCCACCATAGAAATAAATCTATTGTCTATTCTTGGACTCGAGAGATGAAGAGGTAGATAGACCAGAGAATGTAAAGAACTTGTTCTAACTTTGTTTAGATTTGTGTTCAGGAGTGACGCCCGGATGAACACCTAGCTTGGTTACGAAACAGGATGAAATATAAATGCTCGCCAATTAGGACTGTCTATCCCTGCTCAACGATGTAGTTAGACAGCTAGTTGGAGTAGGCGATTAGAGGTTGAGATATCATGATCATAATATTAACCCTGTAAATCAGTAATGTGATAACTAAAATTGATTCTTTGCATGAGATGTGATACAAGAAACCCAAAGCATGCTGTAGCCATGGAATTGTCCCTTAATTGATTAAAACACCGAAATTATAGTTATCCTTGTCAGTTAGTTTATTATTTAAATTGTTCTTAGTAGTAGTAGTAATCAAAACCATATCGTTAATACATTATTTAAATTATAGACTTAATTGAATTGATATACATTGATCATAAGTCCCTTGGGTACGACAACCCGGTTCTAAAAGAGTCATTTATTACTTCTGCGACCACGTACACTTGTGTGTACAGTTGGGAGCAACAAGTTTTTGGTGCCGCTGCCGGGAACTTAGAAATTAATTTATATTTAATTCTTTTGAGTCTACTAGTGATTATTCGAAGTGCTAACAACTTGATCTTAACCGTTCTGTATTGCAGGCAATTAGGATCTGAAGTCTAACTCGCAAAGGTGATCTTATTGAACCAGACGACGAACCTGAACGAGCCCTTCGACAACGAAGAAAGCTGGCGAATCTTGGAAGACGACGGGAATTAGGATTAGATCTCCAAGAAAACCGGGAGGAGAATCCGGCTGACGAGCGTGCAGAACACGTGGAAAGAGAACACATGGAGATACCTGCAGTAATAACTCCAAGGCCAGTTCGTGACGTGGTAGTCCCACTCACCACCAGTATGACCTCGAGCATACGAAAACTACCACCGGGTGGAAGATTTGAGTTGAAACAATCCACGGTGCAGCTCCTCCATAATAATGGGCAATTCACTGGCCTGCCCCATGAAGATCCCCAAGTGCACCTAAGAGGTTTTCTAGAGATAACCAACACTGATATTCCACATGGGGTATCAACTGATTATGTGCGATTGACCTTGTTCCCATTTTCTCTTTTGGGAGAAGTGAGGCGATGGTTAGACTCTGAGCCTCCCAACTCCATTACCACATGGGATCAGTTAGCAAAGAAGTTCCTTAATCGATTCTTCCCCTCAGGCAAAACTGCAAAACTGAGAAGTGAAATATTGAGTTTCAAGCAGAGAAGCGGAGAGAACATGTACCAAGCCTGGGATAGATTTAAACAACTGTTGCTTGCGTGTCCACATCACTATCAGGCAAATGAGGTATTAGCTCATACCTTTATTGAAGACCTTGAATATAATTCTAGGGTACTATTGAATACTGCAGCAAGTGGGCAAGCTCTTGAGAAGACCTATGATGAGTTAGTGGAGCTCTTGGACAAAATGTCTGAAAGCAACCCGGATTGGAATGGTGATACGCAAAGGAGCACAGCATCAAAGGTTGCAGGTGTTTTGGAAGTGGATCAATTAACTACACTGAATGCAAAATTGGATGCGCTAGCAACTAACTTCACCACTCAGCTCAAGAAGTTATCAGTCGAGCAGCAACAAGCACAGGTAAATGTTGTACAACAAACGCAAGGATGGTGTGAAGTTTGCGAAAGTGGAGACCATGTGTCTGATTTTTACGGTGAAAACCCAGACTCTGTGAACTATCTGGGGAATGCCCAAAGAGGTGGAGATACGCAAAATTATGGGAACACGTATAACTCAAGTTGGAGGAACCACCCTAACTTCTCATGGGGTGGAAATCAGAATCAACACCAAAATCAGGCTCAAGGGCAGAACCAATACAGACCACAAGGTAATGGACAACAATTTCAACAGCCAAATAATCAAGGTGCGAAGCAAGGGGGCATGACTAATGAGGAGTTGTTCCAAAAGCTAAGTACATAAATCAACAACAAAAATGAAGAACACTATAGGAAGTTAGGAGAAGAGTTGAGAAGCATCCAATTAGCGCAGAAAAATATGGAAATACAGTTCGCACAATTGGCTAAAGAAGTCAATGTGCGTCCTCCTGGAGGTCTTTCGGGTGACATGGATCCTAACCCAAGGCAACTGAATGTGGTAAGCACAAGGAGTGGATTACAACTGGAGGAACTAGCTCCAAAGAAGAGAAGTTTTGAGGAGGTGAGAGAAGAAAAGAAACCCGAAGAAGTGGTTCAAGATGCAAATGTTGAGAGGATTGTTCCTCAAATAAAACCACCCCCTCCGTTTCCTCAAAATTTCAAAAAGCAGATCGAGGACGAATGCTTCGGTAAGTTTCTGTCTCTCCTTAAACAAGTTCACATTAATCTCCCTTTGGTTGATATTTTGCAGGGAATTCCTAAGTACGCCAAGTATGTGAAGGAGATAGTGGCGAATAAGAGGAGATTGACTGAGTAGGAAACAGTGGCACTCATGGAGGAGTGCAGTTCGAGAATTCAGAATAGACTACCCAAAAAGTTGAAAGATCCGGGCAACTTCATGGTCCAAATCACCATTGGCCAAAGTGTTCATGCCCGCGGTTTGTGTGATTTGGGTGCTAGTATAAACCTTATGCCGGCGTCTTTATACAATAAACTTGGGTTGGGTAGTCCAAAACCAACCACAATCATCCTCCAATTGGCCGATAGGTCGGTGGCAAGGCCGGAAGGAGTAGTAGAAGATGTCTTGGTGCAAGTTGGGTCGTTGATCTTTCCTATGGACTTTGTTGTCCTAAATTTTGAGCCCGACCCGGAAGTTCCATTTATTTTGAGATGACCATTCCTACCTACAGGACGAGCATTGATTGATGTAGCAGCTGGGCAGTTGACTATGAGAGCTCATGATAAGGTGGAGGTGTTTGATGTCTATCGCGCCTTGAAGTTGCCTTCGGTCTATGAAGAGTTGTCTGCCATTACAGTAGTAGACCTTGCTGTAGAATTTCATTGCATAACTCCCAAGGATCCCTTGGAAAGAGTTTTGGTGGGGCATGACATGGATGGAGATGCAGAAGCACAAGAACTGGCTATTTGTCTTAATGTAGCGCTAGTTGGTTCACGAAATGGTATAGTGGAGCCATTAGATCGAGTGTTGGGTCCTCCTCCCAAACCCTCAATAGAAGAAGCACAAAAGATGGAGTTAAAATCGCTTCCGTCACACTTGAGGTATGCATATCTTGGCACTAGTGAAACTTTACCGATTATACTTTCTGTAGAATTGTCTGAAGCACAAGTTCATGCGGCTTTGGAGATATTGAAGAAAAGGAAGAAAGCAATAGGCTGGCAAATGTCGGATATACATGGAATTTCCGGCATTATGCATGCACCGAATCTACATGGAGGAAGACCATAAACCAAGTGCACAACACCAACGGCGGCTAAATCCCTTGATGAAAGAGGTTGTGAAGAAAGAAGTGATTAAGTGGTTAGATGCAGGAATTGTGTATCCTAACTCTGATAGTAAATGGGTAAGTCCTATGCAGTGTGTACCAAAGAAAGGAGGGATGACAGTAGTAAAAAATGACAAGAATGAGTTGATCCCAACAAGAACTGTCACCGGATGGAGAATCTATATGGATTACCAGAAACTGAATGATGCCACAAGGAAGGATCACTACCCTGTCCCTTTTATTGATCAAATGCTTGACCGGTTAGCAGGGCAGGAGTATTATTGCTTTTTAGATGGGTATTCCGGGTATAATCAGATCTTGATTGCACCTGAGGATCAACAGAAGACTACTTTCACATGTCCCTATGGAACGTATGCGTTCAAGCGCATGCCATTTGGGCTTTGCAATGCTCCTGCCACATTCCAGAGGTGCATGATGGCTATATTCCATGATATGTTGGAGGACTTTGTAGAAGTATTCATAGATGACTTCTCCGTCTTTGGAAAGTCTTTTGAGGTCTTCGAAACCTTGATAGAGTAATTGCTCGTTGTGAAGATACTAATCTAGTGCTTAATTGGGAAAAGTGTCACTTCTTGGTCCGAGAAGGCATAGTTTTGGGTCATAAAGTGTCTAAGCACGGACTCGAAGTAGATAAAGCGAAGGTAGAAGTTATTGAAAAATTGCCCCCTCCTATTTCTGTAAGAGGGGTGAGAAGCTTCTTAGGATATGCAGGTTTTTACCGGAGATTCATCAAGGATTTTTCCAAGATTGCTAGACCTATGTGCATTCTTTTGGACAAGGAGATGAAATTCGAGTTCGATGAAAGTTGCTTAAAGGCGTTTGAGGAGCTGAAGCGGAACTTAATAGAAGCTCCTACCTTGATTGCTCATAATTGGGAGTTGCCATTTGAACGCATGTGTGATGCGAGCGATGTAGCAGTAGGTGCAGTATTGGGATAGAGACAAGGCAAAGTGTTCCATTCAATCTATTATGCAAGCAAGACCCTTGATAGTGCTCAAGCTAATTACACAGTGACTGAGAAGGAGATGCTTGCTTTAGTGTTCTCCTTCGACAAGTTCAGATCATATATGGTAGGTACCAAAGTTATTTTTTATACTGACCATGCAGCTATTAGGTACCTATTCAACAAGAAGGATGTTAAGCCGAGACTAATTCGGTGGATATTGCTTCTCTAAGAGTTCGATCTTGAGATCAAAGACCGGAAGGGTACTGAAAATCAGATCCTTGATCATCTGTCAAGGTTAGAAGATTTCTCTCATGTGCATGAAGGGAAAAATACGCGAGGAGTTTCCGGATGAGCAGTTGATGGCTTTGGATATCTCCCAAGTGCCTTGGTATGCGGACATTGTGAATTTCTTGGTGAGTGGAGTGTTTCCACCTGGCACAACAACCCAACAAAGAAAGAAGCTGATGCATGATGCTAAATTCTATATATGGGACGAGCCATTCTTGTTCAAACAAGGATTGGACCAAGTGGTAAGTCAATGCATTATAGAGAATGAGGTCAAGCAAGTGCTCCAGAGTTGTCATGCAAGTCCTTATGGAGGACACCATAGAGGAGAATGCACGGCTCACAAGGTATTGCAATCTGGCTTTTTTTGGCCCTCTCTTTTTAAAGATTCTATGGCTTATGTGAAGGGATGTGATAATTGCCAAAGGTTGGGCACGATATCAAGAAGACATGAAATGCCCTCAAATAATATTCTTGAGGTGGAAATCTTTGATGTGTGGGGTATTGACTTCATGGGTCCCTTCCCACCATCTAGTGGAAACCAATATATTCTTGTGGCTGTTGATTATGTGTCTAAATGGGTTGAGGCTGTCGCTCTTCCCATGAATGACTCAAGAGTGGTGATTAAATTCATCAAGAAGCACATTTTCATGTGTTTTGGTACTCCAAGGGCAATCATAAGTGACGGAGGTAAGCACTTCATTAATCATCTTGTGAAGAATCTTCTTGCTAAGTATGGTATAAGGCATAAAGTAGCTATAGCTTATCACCCTCAAACTAGTGGTCAAGTGGAAGTTTCGAATCGTGAGGTGAAGAAAATACTGCAAAAAATAGTGAATGTGCAGCGCAAATATTAGTCTGAGAAGCCTGATGATGCATTATGGGCATATCAGACTGCATACAAAACACCTATAGGGACTTCTCCCTATCACATGGTGTTTGGCAAAGCATGTCATCTTTCAGTGGAGCTAGAGCACCAAGCATATTGGGCTATAAAGAAGTTGAATCTTGATCCTGAGCTAGCCGGTAGAAGGAGAATTGGTCAATTGCATGAACTTGAAGAGTTTAGGCTCTATGCTTATGAGAATGCAAAAATTTACAAAGAGAAGACCAAGAGATGGCATGATAAGCACATAATCCCTCGCACTTTCACTCCGGGGCAAAAGGTATTACTTTTTAACTCTAGACTTCGGTTGTTCCCCGGAAAACTAAGATCTAAATGGAGTGGACCCTTTGAAGTGGTGAGGATGACTCAACATGGCGTGGTAGAGCTTAGAGACAAAACTGGCCTCTCATTCTTGGTGAATGGGCAAAGGGTCAAACATTATTTTGGAGAGGATACGGATCAAGATCGTGAAGCTCTTGAGCTAAATGACGAATGATCCAAGCTGAGTTGAGCTGCGACATTAAATTAGGCGCTTATTGGGAGGCAAACCAATTGGTAGTGTAGCTTCTTCTTCTTTTTCTTTTGGTCTTGTTTTTGCAGATTAGGGGAAGTCTGAGTACCCAAGAATTTGGAGCTAAGGAGCACGTTTGAGCTTAAGGGTGGGGTGACGACCCTTGATAAAAATTAAGAGAACATGCTACTAGCTAGGCCTAGAGGCCTCATGGAGTTTTTCTAACCCTTGTTTTAAATTTTATTTGATGCTTTGGGGACAAAACATCTTTTTAAGTGTGGGGTGGAGGAATGAATTCCTAGTTTTTACTGTTTTACCGAGTCTTTTTGTATTTTTAGGTGGGTTCCTCGGCTTTTGTTTTCGGTGCTTTTCCTGAGGATAGTCCCTTTGAACCGACAGAGAGTAATTTTTTTCTTTTTATTTTTATTTTTTTGGAGAGAAAGAAAAGACCCTTTTGAGTTGTATGATACTTGCTATTTAGGCCTAATTTTGAGTATTACTTTCTTGTGAATGCTTGATTGCTGATGAAATTGCAAACTCTTTGAAACTTAGGCTCATGGTTGTGACTTTGTATATAGCTTATTTTATTTTGTAGTTTGTTATGACCCTGTCTCTCTTAGAAGTAGAATTGATTCATCTTGATTGATACTTGTGTCATGTGTGGTGAGAATTTGTTTATTCCATGTTTTGCATCTTAGTCTAGAACTTGCCCTGCATGTTATTGAAGTGAAATAAAAAGTGTTGCTTAGTTTAGGAGATGATAATAGGCTTTCTTTGATTTGTTTTGTAAATTTTAGCATTTTCAGATATTATATCACTAGTTAGCCCTTTTGAGCTTGTAGCCTTTTGTTGGTAGCCATATTTTGCCCTTAACTATTTTGTTGAATCTCTAGTTTTTGCACCTTGCTTCCTTGAGCACTGTAGCATAGACTGATTATAATTGTTATATCTGGAAAAAGAAAAGGGATGGTTGAGTGAAAAAAAGAAATCAATGATAGCTACAAAGTGGTGAAAAAATGCCCTCTTCGAAAGAATGTGACATGAAAAAGAAGAAAAAAAAGGAAAAAAAAATTCTTTGAGAAAAAAAAAATTATTACTGTGAAAGAAAAAAAATGATTGAAGCATTCTTGAGATGATGAGAATTACTTGTGAAATAATTGTTGAAGAGAGGGCTGAAAATAAAGAGAAGAAAATAATGGGTGATGAAGTCTAAAAATACAAAGTGCTTAGAAAAGTGTGAGTCCCTATTATATAATTTTCCTACCCGTCCCCTAGCCTACATTACAACCCATTAAAGTCCTATTTGATTCTATTCGAGCATGTTTAATTAGCGGAGATGTACATAATGGGCAAGCATATGGTTCTTTGTGCATACATGCAAATTTTATTTGTAAGTGTGAGAGTTATTCTTTGATGCTAAGTCCTTAATTTATATTCAATCTCTTGAATTGAGTGTGTGGACTATTTCTTCTTGTGAGGGCACTTGTTTCATGATAGATAGGTGATTTTATTAGCTTTCTTTGATGGGAGTAGGTAAGCAAGATTAAATTTGATGAGTTCAGAGTCCTTCCTTGAGGTTAGGAGGTTAGAGGTTTGTTGTTTAGATGTCTTGCATAATGATTGGGAAGTGTACTTGATGTTTTGAGATTTCTTTATGGCCTAATTGTTTGTATCAACTAAAAGTGATGACATTCCTAGTATGATTTTTTTGAGATGAACTTTAATGCTTGCTCGAGGACGAGCAAAACTTTAAGTGTGGGGTGTTGATGTGAGGCCAAAAATATATTTTCTTATCATTATTTGTTCAAATTTATTATTTATATTTGTCTTTTTTGAGCATGGATTTTATGGATTGTGCTAAATAGTGTATTTTATTTGTAGGAGTAAATTGGTGTAAAGTTGAATAAGTTTGGAGCTAAAATGAATTAAAGATGGAAGATTATAGAAGGAAATCAAGCAGACAGCTTAATTGATTAAATTTAATATAATAATATATAAACATGCAAAGTGCATATTCAAGAATTGCGAATTGAAGGGAGAATACAAGGTGCCACGTGGCAGCAATTGAATGCATCACCAATGTGTTGGGTCAGTTACACAATTCATGCGAATTCAAATTCCTTTTCGTTTTGGATTCCTAATTTATTTTGGACTCAATTATTTTATATAGGGTTTTTTTACATCCATAAATAGTCCATAGAAATAATTATTTAGAGGAGCTATTTTTTTTGGTGTGCAAGAGCAAGGGATTACAATTCATCTTTGGTTTCAATTCTCTACTTCTTCTTTAGGTTTGAATTTTATGAAACTTATTATTTTTGAGTTTATGAATATTATGAGTGGCTAAAAGCCCTTGTTCTGGGGGTGTAGCTATGGGTTATTGCTGAACATCGAATTGCTTTGAATTGATTATTGGTTATCATATACATTACTTTTACATTCTTGTTTTAGTATTTCATGTTAGGCCACCATAGAAATAAATCTATTGTCTATTCTTGGACTCGAGAGATGAAGAGGTAGATAGACCAGAGAATGTAAAGAGCTTGTTCTAACTTTGTTTAGATTCGTGTTCAAGAGTGACGCCCGGATGAACACCTAGCTTGGTTACGAAACAGGATGAAATATAAATGCTCGCCAATTAGGACTGTCTATCCCCGCTCAACGATGTAGTTAGACAGCTAGTTGGAGTAGGCGATTAGAGGTCGAGAGATCATGATCATAATATTAACCCTATAAATCAGTAATGTGATAACTAAAATTGATTCTTTGCATGAGATGTGATACATGAAACCCAAAGCATGATGCAACCCTGGAATTGTCCCTTAATTGATTAAAACACCAAAATTATAGTTATCCTTGTCAGTTAGTTTATTTTTTAAATTGTTCTTAGTAGTAGTAGTAATCAAAACCATATCGTTAATATGTTCTTTAAATTATAGACTTAATTGAATTGATATACATTGATCATAAGTCCCTTGGGTACGACAACCCGGTTTTAAAAGTGTCATTTATTACTTCTGCGACCACGTACACTTGCGTGTGCAATTGGGAGCAACAAGTTTTTATTGCACACGCAAGTGTACGTGGTCGCAGAAGTAATAAGTGGCTCTTTAAGAACCAGAGTATCGAACCCACAGGGACTTGTCAATTAACTATTTACTAAATTATACTACTAATTATTTATTTAAGAGTATCAAAAAAATAAAAGAATGCAAGTATAAATAGATTAACTTACAGTGATTGGGACAAATCCAGGGCTGCAGCATGCTTAAGGTTTCATGTATCACATCTCATGTAATGAATTAAATACGATTATCAAATTAATGATTTACAGGGTTGATTTTATGATCATGATCTCTCGACCTCTAATCGCCTACTCCAACTAGCTGTCTAACTACATCGTCGAGCGGGGATAGGCAGTCCTAATTGGCGAGCATTTATATTTCATCTTGTTTCGTAACCAAGCGAGGTGTTCGTCCGGGCGTCACTCCTAGCTTGGTTACGAAACAGGAGGAAATATAAATGCTCGCCAATTAGGACTGCTTATCCCCGCTCAACGATGTCGTTAGACAGTTAGTTGGAGTAGGCGATAAGAGGTCGAGAGATCATGATCATAAAATCAACCCTGTAAATCAGTAATGTGATAACTAAAATTGATTCTTTGCATGAGATGTGATACATGAAACCCAAAGCATGCTGCAGCCCTGAAATTGTCCCAATTACTGTAAGTTAATCTTTTTCTTTAATTATTGCATTCTTTTATTTCTTTTTATACTCTTAAATAAATAATTAGACTAGTACAATTTATTAAATAGTTAATTAACAAGTCCATGTGGGTTCGATATTCCGGTTCTTAAAGAGATACTTATTACTTCTGCGATCACGTACACTTGCGTGTGCATTTGGGAGCAACAAGTTTTTGGCGCCGTTGCCGGGGACTTAGAAATTAACTATTCTTCTAGGTTATACTTTTTATTTTTATTTATTTAAATTTTTCTTTTTTTGTTTTATTAATTAGCTGTTTTTTCTGAACAATAAATTTTTTTTTCCCTTTTAATAATTTGGTACTCTTATTGATATGACTTATTGGGATAAACCATGGTTGGGTGAGGAGTATTCTTATAAGTATCCTTGTAATTATTGTAATGGACCCCACTTGGATATCGATTGTCATATATGTGGTGGTCAATTTGGTCATTGGAATGGTTGTCCTAACTCTTATTCCCCTCCCCCGAACCCCTATTATGATTCTTCCATTATTTGTGATGTTGACAGAGGTGATGAAGTGGAGAATGCAAAACAAGAAGCTCGCAATGTGAACACATTCATGGAATATACGGACATGCTGGACAAAGTTAATTTAAAAATCTCGGAACAAATGTTTGAATGCGTGGAAGAGCAATCAACAAACAGAGAAATGCAGGCTACGCTTGACGATATTGGATTGCAAATCGCAGTCGAAGTTAAAATAGAGGAAGATATTGAATCACAACAAAGAGAAAGTCGTGAAGAAGCAGAGATAGTGAGCCAATATTGGATACAAGGACAAATTCAACTTCTAAAGTGTCAAGAGTCTATCCGTGATGGTCTGACATACATGACAACCCAACTGATAGAAGGAAGAGTTGAGCTCATACAAGAAATAGATCAATTTGGCTCAGATATTCATCACTTGGAGGCTCGCTAGAACAAAAAAGTTGAGGCGTCTAATGCCCAATCACCAATTGTTGTGGATGATGACCAACTAGTGGAGCAAAAAGAGGAATTCCAACCATTCAACTATAGATTATTCCTTAATGTCAATGTTGAGAAAGAGTACAAAAGTGAGAATGTTGTAAATAATGTTGCTTTGGAGTTGAGGCATATTGGACCTCATTCTAAACATTTTTCTACATTATGCTTAGATGACGACATAAAATTCGAGTCATCTGAACTAATAGAGGAGTGTCTAGATGAGGAATAAGGCCCCTACATTCTAAAGTTTTCTAATCCACGTAGACAAAACGACATTCCTCACATAAGGGCCAAGAAGTGCAAGATGCGACATTTATTATTTGGTTCCTTTATCTTTATACCACCGCCCCTAGAGAGGAGCAGAAAAATTGATGCAAAGTTAGGGATACAATTCATTAGTTCAAACTGGAAAGAAAAGTGGTGAATTTACTTGTGTCGTGCCGCGACGTTAAATTAGGCGCTTATTGGGAGGCAACCCAATTGGTAGTGTAACTTCTTATTTTATTTTATTTTTAATTTTATAGTGTCATTTTTTCTTTTGGTCTTGTTTTTACAGGTTTTGGAGAAGTCTGAGTATCCGAAATTTGGAGCTAAGGAGCACGTTTGAGCTTAAGTGTGGGGTGCGTACGACCCTTGATGGAAAAAGAAAACATGTTACTAGCTAGGCCTAAAGGCCTCGGGGAGTTTTCCTAACCCTTGTTTTAAATTTTATTTGACGCTTTGGGGACATAACATTTTTTTAAGTGTGGGGTGGAGGAATGAATTCCTAGTTTTTACTGTTTTATCGAGTCTTTTTGTATTTTTAGGTGGATTCCTCGGCTTTTGAATTCGGTATTTTTCCTGAGGATAGTCCCTTTGAACCGACAGGGAGTAATTTTTTTCTTTTTCTTTTTATTTTTTGGAGAGAAAGAAAAGACCCTTTTGAGTTGTGTGATACTTGTTGCTCCCAATTGCACACGCAAGTGTACGTGATCACAGAAGTAATAAATAGCTCTTTTAGAACCGGGTTGTCATACCCAAGGGACTTATGATCAATGTATATCAATTCAATTAAGTCTATAATTTAAAGAACATATTAACGATATGGTTTTGATTACTACTACTACTAAGAACAATTTAAATAATAAACTAACTGACAAGGATAACTATAATTTCGGTGTTTTAATCAATTAAGGGACAATTCCAGGGCTGCATCATGCTTTGGGTTTCATGTATCACATCTCATGCAAAGAATCAATTTTAATTATCACATTACTGATTTACAGGGTTGATTTTATGATCATGATCTCTCGACCTCTAATCGCCTACTCCAACTAGCTGTCTAACTACATCGATGAGCGGGGATAGACAGTCCTAATTGGCAAGCATTTATATTTCATCATGTTTCGTAACCAAGCTAGGTGTTCATCCGGGCGTCACTCCTGAACACTAATCTAAACAAAGTTAGAACAAGCTCTTTACATTCTCTGGTCTATCTACCTCTTCATCTCTCAATTCCAAGAATAGACAATAGATTTATTTCTATGGTGGCCTAGCATGAAATACTAAAACAAGAATGTAAAAGTAATGTATATGATAACCAATAATTAA